>JABFPB010007643.1:0-10808 GCA_022817645.1 Ceratoteleas bidentatus | reverse complement strand
CACAAGTACTTCACAAGCGATTGGGAAGGAACTTTTCAGTCATACTTCACAATAACCTCACAATGTGAGGAAATAGCTATTCTCTGGTGACTGGCATGACATTAACATTTTAGTTCACTGTGACTTCACTGTGAAATTGGTTGTTGTCGGGGAAATGATTAGAAATGATAACACAATTTGAGGTAACATTTTTGAAAATGCAACACATTATTAACTTCACATTGTTAACATATATAAGTGTTGTATTTACATGAAAACAGCAAGATCTGACACTGTTAAAAATCTGAGGAATGAAGGTTTTAGGGGTGAAGTGTGAAATATTTTGGTGTCAATCTTGAAAAATCAACTCGATTTTGGAATGAATATTTAGAGGTTAGCATTTTTTGTTCACTAAAAATAAGGTTTGTTTTATTTTCATATGTACAGAAACATCAGCGTACGCTTTTTTCTCATTAAGTGTAATGATTTAAGACAAATGAAAATGAAGAACCAAGATTATTAAATAAGTAGAAAAATCAACGGATTTTACTCTTTCTTCAGTGTAGAATAGCTTTGGTGTGAAATATTATAGACACCAATTTTGGAGTGAAAATTTCACTCTAAACAGAAACCAAATTTGGAGTGAAAATTTCACACTTCAACACTTTTTTAACACCTAATTTTTAACAGTGTATGTATTTACAAATAAATAGATAAAATAATGTAAAAAAATTTGAATTTTCACTTTCAGATTTACTTTTCATATACATTCATTTAACGAGTTACAATTGTCTACCGAATCCTAATAGAATTTAATCAAACTTCAATTCATTACTTTCGTTTTTACATTTATCCGAACCGCACAAGAACCCGCGACAAAGAAAAACGTCTTCCGAGTCTTTCTCTCGGTTCGTACAAGCTCTTTCACTTCTCACCACTTGTTTTTCAATGTTTAATTAAAACCCTCGTACCGTGTCGGTCAAAGTGACTCGCGTACAAATTTGGTCTGGACAGCCTCTCGAGTGTAAATGCAAAAGTAATCTCACTCTAATCCAAATTGATTGGATTACTGTAAATGGATAAAACAATCCATTTACAACAACCTGAATATTCTTAAATTAAATCGATTGTCCGATTACGATTTGGATAAGCGGATTTTTGATTGTTATAAGAATCAAGATATCTTACCCAAGATGGTCTTACATTAAGAATATTGAAATTTATATTAAACCGAATTCCTTTAACAGCAAACACAAAATTCTGTTAGGATGAAAATACTATTTTTCATTCTTTTTTAGGTTAACCCAGTGTGAAAACTGTGAAAACTGGCATCATGCACTGTAAAAAATCCTCCGCCAACTTTACACCCGTTGGTGTAGAACGTCTATTTTTACACTATTTGGTGTAAAATCGAACAATTATACAAACAGGAACAGTGTATTATTTCTATTATTTCTTTTTATTGTATTATTTCACACCAAAGAGTGTAAAAACATATCGATTTTACACCGGCGGGTGTAACATTTTTTCCCGCACACTTCCTACATTGTTACCCCAAAAAAATGCCCGTCCCACGCACACCCCGTCTGCAAAAGAAGTGTCCCGGGAACAATTACGGTCGCAAAAGCAAAACGGCACAACAAAGGCACCCGCGTCAGGAATAATTAGGGGTGGCGCGGCAAAGTAAATAACGAAAAACAGGAACGCCGGTCAGCAACGCGCTTTTCTTTTGAGCCACGCATCTGACAACTTCGCGCCAACCGCATTCTGGCGAAATAAACTGTCATAAAACACCTCTCGCAAGGAAACGGCGCGGAACTTCGCGACGAGTCAAAAACAGCGAAGACGGACGATCGGGTTAAAAGCGTTTTGCAGGTACGATAAATCGCGCGAGGGTCCGACGGCGGAAAGTGACCGTTTCCCATTTCCGATCGAACGCGACTCCGATTGGGGGGCAATAAAATCATTGGCCATTATGGAGCACCCTTGTTCGATCGTATCTTCGTACACATCGCCGCCATTTACGGCTGCGAGAGCGCGCTTAAACATGAAATATAAGATTGCAGGGATAGGCTTCGTAAATCTCCAATTTCGACTGTAGGGTCGTCTCCAATTTATGCGTTCCGCTTGTATCGACAAATCGGTTGTTTTTATCGGTACCTTACATGGCCGAAATTGACAGAGAGAGATGTCTGGCGGTATATGTGGTATATATTTGGATGCAGCGCAATTTTGGGGATCGAAGTTGGGAGATGGAGGGCAGAGTTAGATGGAGACGTAAATTAATGGGGTGTAAAATCAGGTAGTGCGGTATTATGTTATAGAGGTATTGGCTGGAGGTTCGGATTTAATGATCAAGATGCTTGACGTATTAGCCTTTGTTTTCAGTGGATATACAGGAGAACGGTTCCTGGATTCATATTTGGGATTTGGTAGAAAATAATAAAACATCATAGCTGGTTAAATGAATGGTTTATTTATGTGTTATGCTGTGGCGAAATATTGAAGGGGCAGAGAGTAATTGTGAGGTTAATTGTTTTTGATTTCGTTTAAGATAAAAGTGGTTATAAGGGGCAGACATCTGTACGTGACGTAGTTGTGAGAAAGATTTTACATAAAATGACGTTCGTATTGATTAATAATGGCTGTTATAGGGATGTATTACGAGATTAATCCTTGAAAGAGACTCGAGACCCTTTTCCCGTCAAAAAAAGTGAATCTCTCCGTTTAATTAGATATTCCGAATTAAAAACAAGGGGACTAAAATACAATTAGAAGTGATGCTCGTTTTTCCGTTTGTCTCCGCTTTCCCTCATTTCAGAGATATCAATCTTTCATTTACAGAATCTCGTTTTTCGACTTCTGTCCAATGTGACAAATTATTAAGTATCCCAATCGTCCCACGTTTATTAAAATCTAATAAAATTCTTCAACGAATAATTCTTAGCAACTTGATCATTGATTCCCCTTCAATTGCATTCGTTCCTTTCGCATACGAAACTCTTCATTTTCCCTTATCAATTCCAGATTCTCGATCTAACAGAGGCTTACACTGAGCGTTCGCTTTTCGCGTGCAGCACTATTTAAATTCGATTATCACAAAGCAGGAGAGAACATGGTAATGCGCGAACAAAATGTATAAAATTTGTTCGCGAGTAATTCCCAAGAATGAAAAGATTGATGATTCGAGTTAATCGAGAGTCCGGGCTAAGACCTCTTGAGATTAATTATTGAATTTGTCGAGTTTGAGCTTCAAAGAAAAGTGTCTCGGTCGGGAACGCCGAGTGCCACGGGGCCGATTATAAAGAAGGGAAAATAGGAGTTAAGGGACGCGATTATTCCGTTCGGAAGCGCGATAAAATGGGATAAGAAGTTTGGAGCCTCCGATAGGTCCGCAGATGATGATACGCGGAATATCGCATCAGTTAGTATTAGTACATGAAGACACCCTCTCCGAATCCTAATCAATGGTCTAAATTTTATCAGGCTGGTAGTTTTGATAACAATAGTTTTTTATCATAATTTCAAAATCACAAGTAGAAATGCTTTTTCTGGGGACGTATTTATTTTAAGTTTTACGAATATCAGTTATAGACGATAGATTTTTTCGGTAATAGAATATTCCATTGATTTAACAACAGTACACTTTTATAAATATAAATTATGGTATGTGTTATATAAATATATAAAAGTGAAATGTTTTTCATTCAATGGAGCCCATTATCAACGAACGGATGGATTATAATAAAAACATTGAAAAGCATTACATTTGAACTATATAAAAAAGGACACTAATTCCGGTATTCCAGACTCGAACAATCACCTTAATAATTCGATAAAGCCTATTACACCGGAATAAATGCTCTCCGCGAGATGCTCCGCCAGATCAAATGATTGCGTCAATGGCGCTTTTATCCTTGCATAATTTTTTCTATTTCTTCAATTGCTCGGTTTAAATTCATCAGCTTTTTATGATCACCAATTTGTTCGTTAAATTAAATTGGTTCTACTGATTATCCTCTTTTTATAATTTTCATCTCGATATTCAAAGACATGCTTAACTATAATTTAAAAGGCGTAGTATACCTTAAGGTTTTTCATCCATTCTTTTCGTTCTGTCTGAACGATTTTTCAGTCTGATTTTTTTATTTTCTTCTGCAATAGGTATCACAAACATATTCACAAGACATTGAAAAAAATCACAAACCTCATACTTTTTCTGATCCTAGAATAAAAAAAACTAAACACGATGCATCTAAAAAACAAATTAGATTAATTAAAATTAATGTTGATTTATACCTCCTCCCGGTTCGCAATCAAATTGTTTCTCCTATTTATTACGCAAATTTGTTTCAAGTTTCATTTCGTTTCACCGCGCGAAATTTACGACATTTCTCTTTCCGAAATGATCGTCATAAATCAACATCAAACTTTAATTGGACGAAAACATCACGATAAAACAAACTTACCCGTCTGTCGGGACGAAAATTGGGCATCCTGCGGGAGATCTGCAACAGGAAAGACAAAACCCGTGTCACTTTGAGCTGGCAAAAAAATTAACATACATTATGCCCCCGCGCAGCATCACCCGCGCATTATCGCGGACAGTTCCGAATGCCAGCGTCTCCGGGGCAAAGAATTATAACTTTCCGCGATAATTAACAGAATTATCGCAAGTGCAACGCTCGCTCCGCAAAGTAATTAATCGCAGCAGTTTAACCTCTGCCCCTGTCGTGTTACTCGTTACCGTAACTTTGCTTCGGTTATTGCTCCGACAGTCGGAGAAATATATAAAGGCGCCGACTGAAGTCGGCGCGAATTCTGCAGACATTCGCGTTTTACTCGCGCGCCAATTCGAGATCTCGCGAACGTCTCTGTGTAATTAAACGCCGACATTATAAATCGAAATAAAGGCTCATTATCAACTAACGAAACGCCTGACGCCAGGTTAATATTTGCCGCGCGAAACGGATGGCGCAATTTTATGTTCGGGAAATTATTTTCACCGCAATGGACGGGTCGTTCATTATGAAATAGATTTAAATAAAAAGATAAATTGTATCTTGAACTGGAGGATTAAAATGTTGTACAATATTCGAGTTTTTAATTAAATCTCGTGCAGGTGAATTAGTTTGCGCTGTAAAATGTGCATTTAAAAAGTGTATCGTTTTTTAATTTGTCGACATTTAATTGTCGCGTGATAATGGGAGTAATAAATCGATTTGTGAAACACTCGTGGAGTCGTCATGGAGCGCCACTAATGGCACGAGGAACTCGAGTGAGCGAACTCGAGTTGGCGTATATTAACGAGGGAAAAAGGTGTCGCAAACAGTGGGAAAGATAAGAAAATTTTGGCCGCGCGCTCGTTGGGAAAAGTTTGGACGGTCGTGCGATGAAAAGGGTCATTAGGAGCTTGTTTAAATTAGACTAAAAGTCGTAAAGACATTTGGCACGTGTACGCTAGGTGAAAAGGAACGTGGCGCCGAAAGTAACACGATGTTATTTACGAATTTAATCTGAATGGCAGGGGCACAATTAACTTTATGGCGCGTATAAACAATGCTCACAGAGCCAACTTCGTTAAAAAGGGAAAGTTATCTGCGCCTTATGTAACTGTTTGCGGCAAGTCCGTGTTTTGAATATTAAATCCTTGCGGAATTTCATTTACAATGATAATGACAAATGGATGCTGTATAATTTCTGGTAGCTTTGCAGCATAATTTTATTTTAGAGATTCGTTACGAAATGTTTGTAAATTTCAAACTTTAGTATATTAAACTCATTTTATACACAAATTTTTATCATTTTATGACATTTTGTTTGTATTATTTTAATACTTAATAGGTTATGTTTCATTTTTAACTCTATGTCATTGCAACTTATAATAGGAAACAACAAAATCATGGTCATCTAATTAAACAACTTTTTACGAAATTATACAAAATGGTAAAACAAATTGGTTTTATTCAAACCTCAAAAATGACTGAAAAATGTACACTTTTTTACCCGAAACTGAACGATTTACATCATCCCTTTCAATCTCTTTGTAAACTTAAATCTCCCAACCACGCAGTTCCATTTTCGAATTCCCGATTAAATTCCATCAACGCTCACAATTTTCCAACAAAATTAACAACGTTCTTATCAAATTGTTTGCACTGGCTCGGGCTTATCGGCCCTGCAGCGCGAAATGATTTCCATGCAGAATTTCCGCCGGAAAAGTTTACAATCAGCGCATTTATCTGCTCATTACTTTCGCAGCTTGATTTCGCGGTTCGCTGCTCGAAATCCAAAAGTGCCGCGGTTACATTTACGAATAATAAACAACGATAAGTTTCGTTTCCCGGCAAAACAGGACGCAACACCTATTTTGCCGTTTCTGGTTTTGTAGTGTGCATTACAGGGTGTAATAAGCGGCTGAATCCAAGGCGTTGTCTAGGAACGGCGCCGTATGTTGGCAGCAAGTGGTCGGCCCGAGATATAGCACCTTCCAGATTGCAGTCCGGCGCAAACTAATTAACTCGTGCTTTCAGACGTTTACCTGTTCCTGCGTATATTGCCTCGCTTCTTACGTTTAACGCTCGGCCGAAAGGGAGCGCTGTTAACGAAATCACACGACGCTTTGACGTTCACCGCGAAAAACGTCCGAGGCGGATTTTTACGATTCCGTTTGTTTAATTGGATTTGCCTCGTTGCGCTCTTTTTTATTGAGTGAGAAAGTGCCTCGTAATTGGCTTTCTTCATTTCTGGATGGCTGCCTATGACTTTCCGACAAAGGGGTTTGGTCTTGTTCATTGTTCTTGCAAAACCTTGACTCTTGGAACAATCAGCATCAGGAGTACCGAGGAAGTTTCAGTGATAATTTGGGGCAGGGGATGAGTTAGGCATTAGTAAAGCATATGTTAACATGGAAAAGGTCAATTTAGATTGTGTCAATGATGACCGGGCATTGGTTCAACAGTGTGAACTTTGGTGCAAAGTTGGTGTTTGTAAATCAATGTTGAAACAATGTCAATTTAACATTGTTGGTATTAGTTTCAATGTTAGTTTAATTTTGAAATCAATGAGATGCTGAATAGTTTTGTATAGTCAATTAATTTTCTTAAGGTAGGAATGTTATACTTTAGACAATAAAGTATTCAAAATTTGCTTTTGTTGTTACAGACGAATTAGTTAATAAGAAAAGTTTTTCTGTTTGGGATTCCAAACTTTTACAAAATAATAATTGTAATTTACTTAAAATAATAAAAACACGATGACTGGTGTCATTACAAAATGAATCCAAAAAGAGTACTTTCATACGACTAATAGATTTATCAAATTCAGCTTCAATTAGTAAAAAATTACCTGCAGTAACTATTTACTAAAGATTGAATCCTATTTCTCTTTCTCTCCTTCAAACTCCCATTTCACGTGAAAAATCTCCCGTAAGGAGTTTTAAATGGACACGCGTTTACGTAAATTACTCGCAACTGTTTGTTTACAATCTGTCACGATACGCACGGGACCATCGCCGCTACCGGAACAAATTTGAATAAATTTAAATAAAAGTGGTTACATTTAAAAGAGAAATTTAATAAATCGTCGCGCGGTTCGTATCCTCGCAGGTATCTCACGCACGTATCCGCGGTTAAAGTTTCGTCCGTTCTTCCATGTATATAAATTGCTTGATAATACATAAGATAAGCGCGCGTGCCGTGTATACGCGATACGCATACATGTAAATATTTTCCGTATTAAGTCAATAGCGCCCGTATCTCGGGGCTGTTGCAACTCAGACTCGAGTTACCGCTAAGAATAGATCAACCGCGCCGATCTAACCAGGTGCGAATCCACCTGTCGTTTCTTCTATTTCTAGTCTCCCGCATGTCCTTGGTCTTGGACACTTTTATGACTTTGCTATACAGCATGTTTTATTCATTAACATAAATACCGGACTCGAAACCGTCGGGACAAAGCAAGACAAACTTTTCAATACATCAAAGGATACTTTCAGCTTTGCGCAAATACTCGATGAAAAACTTCTCTGACAATAAAACCTGGTGTGGAAACTTAAATGGAATTTGACTTTAGAAACCATTGTGGAACCCTTTTTTTGTTAGTGTTAGCGGTAGAGTAGTAAAATTTTTACAAAATGATCGTTAGACAGTTTTTTGCAATAACTTTTATCGCGTTTTATTAATCAATGCTAAAAAAATCAAAATCGTCGATCATTTTCAGGTGGAAAAAAAGATAGTTATTAGATCCATAGGAACCATCAAACGCTCAGATTTGGGCAAATAATCGAGAAAATGTGTTGACAATTCTGCAGACAAAACGTCCAGTCATTAAATTGGACGTGTCCTTTCCTCGGTCGTATTACTCAATTGCATTCGACTGAGGACTTATTTATTTGACGAAGCGGGAGCGTCGCGTCTGACCACATCGGCACCCGAACCACTTGCCGACTGCAGAGTGGCCGTAAACTACTGCGGCGCGTTTGATGTCTCAAACTCGGCGGACTTGGCAAACACAGTTAGCGTGTGTCTTATGTAATTATTCATCGGGGCTTTATGTCAATTTCGACACTCACGACAAACGCGATTTGAACGCTGACTTGACCGGAAACTTTTAATTGCAAATAAACGAACGCGATTCGGAAGAATCGCTGGATTATTAAAGTTGAGCAATTTTTCCGAAGCTTTCGTTTTTGTCGTTTCGCTGAAAACGAAGTCCCATTGCTATAAATTTTACATAAATTTCCGCATTTGGTACTCTAATTTTTTATTTTATTTTATAAAGATTGGCCCAATTTTACTTTCATTTCTCTGGCAGGAACTATTATCCTAAGTATTTGTGGTAGATCAACTGACGTTACAACTTAATCTATGGTGAATAACGTCGATTTCCTGCGACTTGACTATGAACCGCGCGAATTAGAACGGAATTATCTTTCGCCTGGCGCTATCTTGTTGCGTCTTATCTGTAACGCCGGATCCAGTGTGTGACGTGCGAATTCGCTGGATCGCGCGCGCCGCTGCACAATTCGCGATGCAGAATCCTTTGTTTGTCACTCAATTCAACACAGCGGCGCGACGACGGCCCGCGCTGGCAGGCCGCCAGTCAGCAACCAGCAGTCATCAGTTTTCCAATCACCTTGCGGCCGTTTTCGCTTCTGGTAATACGCGTATCGACAATATACCTTTGTTACCAAAACGATCAGCCAGGCTCGTTTAAATGTCGAACGGGGATTCTGCCTACCCGGATGTTTTTATAACGTATCAGTATTACTTTTTGATGGCGCGGAATTAAAGCTGAAACATTGTTTCCAATATCCAGGCCGCGTTTCATTGTTTTCACAGCGTTAAGATGTTCGTTTTCAGTTCTCTGCTTCGCCAAATTGATTCATATGCGAAAGCAATGCTGTCTGAAATTGCAGGTTCTTCAAGTACATCTTTGGTGAGAAATTCCAGTAAAATAAAAATTGGTTTTGTACTGTAATGTAAACAGATAAGGTACAAACGTTTTCTAGATTTTTTAAAACAAAATCTAAACGTGCTGTTTACCTGTTATTATAACTTTATTGTATGTACATTAAACTTCATTTTCAAATTTTTTCAAAAGAAAATTTTCAAAATTGACGGCACAATTAAAAGATAATGAACAGCAATGGACGTAGAACAAAAAAGTAAATGCTTTCTGAAACTCTGATGTATACTCTAAAAAAATACGAGCCGTACTTAAAAAATTTTGATTCTAAACAAAATGGCGCACGTTTGAAAAAAAGTTCATTTTTCATTTTTGTCCTGCTCCTTTCTGTTTGACGTTCAAAAAATGCATTTTTTGAAACTTCTAGAGTGGCCTAACCCCTTAAAAAGAGGATATTGTCAAAACTCGACTCCATAATGATTCGAGTTCTGACAGTAAAAATCCCCTTCAACATCGGGACACCCTGAAAGCTTTCTCTTTTCCCCTCTCGTGCAGACTCGTCCTTTGTTTGACTAATAATTGAATTGTTTTCGGACAGCGTATACGCTTTCTCATCATTACCGTAAAAACACAAAGCGAACGCGAAAGGTCGCGGTCGTCTCGGCCGCAAAGCCATTGGAGAAACGCCAACTCATCCCCGGCATCCCCCAGTCGAAACGTCGCTATCTTGTCGGCTCCTCGCAGTGACTCAGTGGAACGCTGCACTTTGCCTCCGATAAAAGCCGGACGGCATTATGAGCGATGCCCCGAGACAATGCTCGTCAGCAGACTATCGAAGTTTGGGGATCGAAACAGATCAGTTAACGGGGCTCCACCCCATCTTCAAAATTCATAATTCCCGTCAACCGCGTCACCTTAGTCTGGCAAATTCGATTGCTCGAATCGGATAGACCTCGGCTTCTTATTGTTCTCGAACGAGCAGCTAAGTGCGACCCGCTCGCACGTAACGACTCCCCAAACCAAGGCGATCGCGCGCAATGGCAATTTCAAGACTGCGCCATTACCTTTTCCACGTCTCGCGATAATGGCGCAACCGCAGCAGCGCAATTAACGAGTAGGAGTAAAGTTACCAATCACCGTTCGAGCGTTAACATATGGGAAAACAAGGATGTCTTTCCAGTCTGGCAACGTTCTGATGACTGTTTACAAAGTTTGGAAATCTTCAGTGGGAAAGACATGTTGTAAGGGAATAAGCATGTTGGAAGAGTTATAATATCGTGTGGTTGCATGGTTAATGTAGATATAAATATATACTTTATTTGCATTGTAACCGTGAAAACATTTATCATTTATCGTTTCTAGTTTTATTAGTTTTGTTAGTTTTGTTAGTTTGGTTAGTTTCGTTAGTTCTCTTAGTTTCG
>JABFPB010007642.1:0-10806 GCA_022817645.1 Ceratoteleas bidentatus | reverse complement strand
AAAAACCACACTGAGAGAAAAGACCGTAGCTAAATTTTGGCCTAGTGTTAAAATGGAGTTACTGCAGCTACAGTGTAACTGGTCTAGCGTTACGCTGTAGCTGCAGTAACTCCATTTTAATGCTAGGCCAAAATTTAGCTACGCCCCGTAACTAAAACGCGACGTTTTTTCTCTCTGTGTACGTACAGATCCCTGCGAGATAAGCGTGTTTTGATGCCGCCGGACAATCGAAACGAGCCCGAAATGATCGCAAATAATTTCATTACAAGTTGAATCGCGCAACATTGCCGCCCGCCTTTGCGGCACGGTCGCAAAAACACAAGAACACGGAACTTCACCTAATCAATGACCCAAATAACGCCGCGAATAAACTAAGGTTTAAAACCAAGCCCCGATTCGACTGCGACCTCACCCGCGAATATCCGCAGAGACTTCACCTCCGACGGGCGAATCCTCGGAGGAGTCGAGGGCGATCGGTAGCTGCGCGAGTTTGGTTATTGGATGCAGTAGGGTCGAGGTCGCTGTTTGAACTGAGACAGTTCGAACAAGCCCATCCGAGCCTGGATAACCTTGAAACACGCGACCGAGTTTCCACCGAGTAGGAGGGAGGATGTCTCTTTTGAGCAAGACAAACTGCCCAACCCGGATCGGATTATTCTCGAACTGCCATTTGGAGCGCTTCTGGAGTTCTTGCACATAATCGCGCGCCCGCGCGGTAAAGAAGCGCTCAAGCATTTGGCTCAGTAGTAGCCAACGCGAAAGGGGATTTTCGGCTCAGTCGAAAACCGACGGGACGATTAGCTCCGATCAGGAACTTCGCCGGGGTGAGACAATCCAGGCTGTCAACTCCTTCTCGGAGAGAGGAGGCCGAGAGTTGAGACAGGCCTCGATCTGAGCCATGAGAGTGCTCAGTTACTCGAAAGTTGGCCTATGAGTGCCGACGACGCACTTCAGGTGCCGCTTTAGGCTTTTGACGCCGGCCTCCCACAGCCCGCCGAAGTGAGGGGCTAAAAGGAGGGTTAAAATGCCACGAGAACATTTCACTTGCAGCCACCTGCTGAAACGTCGGATCACGAATTGCATCGGAGAAGGCCTGTCGTAACTCTTGTTCCGCACCCTTAAACATGGTACAGCAATCGCTGTACATAGGCGTGCCACGTCGAGCGCATATGCGACGAAACGCGGCGACAAAGGCTGGCGAGGAGTAATCGCTTACAGTTTCAATATGATTTGCCTTCACCGAGAAACAAGTGAACAACAGGATATACGCGGGTGTCGATTTAACTCCGCATCCCTTGGAAACGCGGACGGCAAGTGGACCAGCTTAGTCAACGCCGCAGTGTTGGCAAGGACGCGAAGGACGAAGCGAACACTGGCGAAGGACTAGCGTCAGGTCTAAACCGCCATGCATACAATGCCGATGGGCTTCATCCACGATAAGCCTAGTGATAGAGTGGGATTTCAAAATAAAGGGGTGTTTTGCGTCATGCGACAACTTCGCGTGTTCCAGTCGACCACCTACCGAAGGCAACCGAAAGAGTCGATTTGCGGATTTAGACTAGCGATCGAACTGTGCCTGGTCTCAAGGGATGTTTCGCGCAGACACCGAACTAGGGGTCGAGAAATATTACGAAGACGAAATATTTCGAAGCTTCGAAGTGAGAATTTTCGAACCTTCGCATATGAACCTTCGAAGTTCGAAGTATCGAAGTGTGAATTTCGAAGTATCGAAGTTCGAAGTTCGAAGTTCGAAGTTCGAAGTATCGAAGTGTGAATTTCGAAGTATCGAAGTTCGAAGTTCGAAGTTCGAAGTTCGAGGTAAGAAAATACAGATCGGAAACATGAAAATTCGTTTCGACGAACCCCAGACACACGTAAAGAATCGTCTGAATTTTTTTACCGAACTATTCAGCAAAATGAGGATATAACTAAATGTTTGTACAGAATTACGGAACTGTTTGGTGGTAATGTTCGAACTCTACAGTCAATTATACAAAAAGTTACGGTTTTTGAAACAAATTCAAACAGTTTAGTAATTTTGCTCAAACGTCCTCTTATATCCTCAGTTCACTGAATAGTTCGGTAAAAACAATCAAATACTTTTGTCCGTGCAATCCCGAGACAAAATAATCGTGATCATAAAGTGATCACATCCCTTTGTTAATTTTATGATCAAATAATGTCTAAAACATTATTAAAAATTGATCAAAAAGATATCTTTGTATCAATTTCTGGCAAAAAAAGTCTCAGAAACGGAATCATAAAATGATGGCGAGGGATAATATCATTTTAAGATCAGAATGTGATCAATATTACTTTTTCACGGAATTATATTAGTTTTTTCTTCATAAAATGGTATGTCTTGATACATTCCATTGTTAAAGCTTTATACAAGATCATACACGAAATTTCGATGGCAGAATCCTTAGTATTTCATACATGATTCCTTTTCCGTGAATGATCTTCTATGAAGCTTTAACATGAACTGGCAGTATATTTGAATAAAGCTTTCACGTCAAATATCTTGAAGATTGTTACGGATTGCGCCTCATTGGTTAGATTGATTGTAATGAGAAGAAATTGGAAAGATTCAATATAGTTATTGCTGGGGACATTTTGGTTTGTTTCTTTTACGCGTTTTGGAACTCAAGTACTGTCCTTTTCCCGCAACCGCGGCTCTCGCTCGAACTCACGAGTGTCGGTTATTCACGCATGACGCACATGCGCAGAGCGCCTGTCACCGCGTGGAGCTTGTCGGCTGCCACCGAGCAGCCATATTCTATCGCCATACCCCGAGACAAAAGTCACGCTTCGAGGCCTGGGCTCTAGAGCTTTACCGAGCGCGATTTTCCTTTCGGGCACGTGCGGGTTGGGTCCCCTCGCGACCGCAACTTCCGATCGGCTGTTTCGACTAATGCGGTTGTCGCCTAGTCGTGGTAATTCGGGCGAGCGTTGGGCGGAATCTTTGGACGATTCCCCGGGTGCGCGATAGCTGTTGTGGTGTGAGAACGCGCCGATTTCTCAAGAACCGAGTACTCATACGCGAACGTTTGAGGGCGATTTCGCGTTCGTACCCGTGGTGCGAGCCCCACCCCCCTCTGGTTTACAGGCGGCGTGGCCTCGCCCACGCCACATACATCATCGGCGAGAGGTCCTAACCTCAAAATTGTCGGCACCTGTCAGGATAGGCCAAGGGCGACCATGGACGGGCAAGGACATGGAGACAGAGAGTAATTACTGGCGTCAACGGGGGACAAGTCGAACTGAGGCCTATGTCCCATTTGTTTTCTTTTGTTTTAATTGCAATTGAAGTCTCACGTGCCGTCTGTCCTCCTAGCATGTAAAATTTCAGCCATTCAGAACAGGTCTTGGAGTCACGGCGTCAAAAGGAATTTCCACCCTACCCCGAACTTCGACAGGAAATTGCTGCGCTTGTATTTGTCGAATGAGCACCTGAGTAGCCGTCCACATCTGTCTGCCAGGGGTAGGAGAAACGAATCCGACGGATCCCGTGCGGTGCTTCACTATAAGCTTCCAGCGAAGCAGAAGCACAGAAGATTGGCGGCTTAAATAAGCCAAGACTATCGTGTCGACATAATGAGCTGACAAATTAAAGTACTCGGGGAGGGCACGAATGGGGGCAAGAATTACCGCCAACAGAGACGCAGCGTGCTGCTCCAACTTTGGAACGGATAACATCTTTCGCGGCGCGAATTTGGTTTTGCTAACTAGCATAGAGACAGTGATTTCGCATGAGCACGCGACAATCCGTAGGTACACTGCCGCGGCACATGCTTTGATAGAAACGTCCGAAAATGCGTGAAGTTCGCAACTGAGCATGTCTGCGCCTTGGCCCGTCCAACGGGGGACTCTTGCTGCGTGCAAACAAGGAAGCTGCGACCGGAACGCGATCCAAGCATTCCCGAGCGCCTCGGGGAGCGGATGGTCCCAGCCCAGCTGACACTGACAAAGCTTCTGGAGAAACATTTTCGCCAGCACAATGAAGGGGCTCCACCACCCTAACGTGTCATAGAACCACGCGACCGTGGAGAGCGCCGAACGCTTCGTGGCAATGCCGACCGCTTCAAGCTGCACTCGTGGCTTGTAGGTATCCTCCGACGGATTCCATACAAGTCCGAGCAACTTCATGGACGGGTCCGACTGGACTGAGAGATTCGCCGCAATTCGACGATCCTCCACTGAGATATCGGCCAAGAGGTCGGGGTGATTGGACGCCCATTTACGCAGCACATACTTCCCTCGTTCAACGAGGGCCGATACCTGAAGGCAAGTTTGGCGAGCGAGAGGAATGTCGTCTGCACCAAACAGGCAATCGTCAACATAGAAATTATTGGTGACGATGGGAGCTGCTAGTGGGAATTCAACGCCGTCCTCCTCGACAAGCAGCTTGAGCACACGTTGTGCAAAAAATGGAGCTGACGCCATGCCAAACATTATGTTCAGTGGATAACTATTGGGTGGATAACATGTTCAGTGGATAACTATTGGGCCATGGACGTCATGCCGCCAACGAATGCATTACATATCCCGATCCAGGTCATGGACAAGGATTTGCCTACACATTTGTGAAATGTTCGAACAATACACGTATTTGTAAGTGCGCCAGCGCAGAATTAGGAGTGGGAGATGGGCCTAATCATTTGCAAATCGTTCAGCGATCGGCCGTTGGTGGTGGGGGCCGACGCATTAAACGCGACGCGCAGCTTCGTGGTCGTACTGTCGGGTTTAAGCACAGGGTGATGCGATAGAAAGGCTCATTGGATGAAGCCTTCCTTCTCAGAATGGATCGCGGTCATGTGTCCTTGTCGCTCGTAATCGAGCATGAACTCAGCATAAAGCTGTTGTTGATCCGGCAGTTTAGATAGTCGCCGCTCAAAGGACAACAACAAGCGGTCCGCGCGCGCCTTCATAGTGTCACAGATAGCCGCGAGGGGGTTTGACACGAAAGGGGTGCGCACGATGAACCGCCCGTCCGAATCTCGCGAGACGTGCTTCACGAAGTGAGCTTCGCAAGCTGCATCCGACTCGGATGCTGCTGGGGGCCGCAAAACCTCCTCATCCTCCAAAAACCGCGTAAGTATTCCGTCAAGAGTTTGCATCGAACCTGAGAAGTGCGCATGAGCGAAGGCTATATGGGCCGAGGGGTCTGCGAAGCCGGTACCCCCTGACAAGATCCACCCAAACACGGTGTTTTCAGCGACAGGCTGCCCGGGGTCCCCCTTTCGAAGCCCTTCACGCAACGCGTCCGTGTAAGTGTCGACACCGAGAATCATATCGATAGGTTTGTCAGACGCTAGGTCCTCATCGGCCAGAGTCAAGCCTTGCAAATGGGGCCATGATTCGGGTGAAGGATGCATAGGGGGAATATACGAGGTAAGGGAACCAAGCACGAGCGCGGCAGTGGCCAGAACCGGACCGTTGCCGTCACGAGCGGTTAAGAGTAACGAAACTCCACGCATAACCCTTCCCGCCGGCACATCGCCAATGCCGGACAGCGACACGTGAAGTCGATGTGTAGGAGCCTGCAAGGCTTGCACGAGAGCGCTCGTGACCAACGAATGAGTGGATCCTTGATCCAGGAGCACGCGCGCGCGGACCGTTTGTTTCGCCGAGGAAGAAATGAGGATCCAGGCGGTCGCGAGAATCACGCGGGACGGTTTCCGATCCGTCGACAGAAGTGTAGTACCTGTGGTCAGCGGCACGATTTGACTTTGGGTCGACGTCGCAGGACGTTCGACGTTGACCGCTGCCGGAATACTAACCTCTTTCTCGGCGATAGTGGGTGTGACGCGGTGAAGCAGCGAATGGTGTCGCTGAGCGCAATGGCGACAATTTTTCTTTGTTTTGCACGTTTTTGTCGAATGCCCGGGCCATAAACAATTAAAACATAAGGCATGCCGTTTCAGCACATCGTAGCGCTGTTCAAGGGACATTGTTTTGAATTTCTGGCATCCATATAAAGGGTGACCGCCGACGCAAACAAAACGTTTAGAGGACGAAGCACTGGCTACGTGGGTCTGCGCCGTGGAGGCCTTATTCGACGATTGCCCGGCTGGGCCGGGATGTGCGCGGACAGATTTGGGGCCTGGACCTGGGTTCGCATTTTCTAGCGCCCGAATACGTGTGTTCAAAAACAGCTTCAAAGAAGCGAAGGTAGGGTATTCTTTGGCGTCGCCCAAGTCCAATTCCCAGGCCTTACGTGTAGCTTTATCCAGGCGCGATACGGTGAGATGCACCAGCATGTCGTCCCACGCCTCTACAGAACGGTTCAGCGTCTTCAAACCCGCGATGGGTTCGCTTACGCCATCCAACAATCGGCGTAATTCGTTCGCGGATTCATGCGATGCCGGGGGGACAAGAAATAAATTCGCGAGATGACTAGAAATGAGCTGGTATTGATTTTCATATCTATCCGACAGCATTTTCCACGCCACTGGAAAATTAACCTCAGTAATGGACAAATTCGCAATAACTGCCAGTGCATCGCCTTCTAAACATGACTTAAGGTAGTGCATCCGGTGAAGATTATCTAATGATTGATCATTCATAAACAAAGATTGAAAATAGTCCTTAAAGGACGGCCACTCTTTACAGGAGCCCGAAAAACGCGGTAAATTAATGCGAGGCAAAGAAGAAAGGTGACGAGAAGCGTCATGGTGTGCAACGATACCTGCCCCGGGTGGGGCTGCTAGCGAAGTTTCGACTAGGTGTTCTTGAAGAACATCGAAGAGTTGAACCATCTTGATCTCCTGCGTGCTGAACATCTTCTCCTGGAAATAGGGCAGCCTGACGCGAGTCGCCGGGTCTGCTTCCTTGAGTATGGAGCTGTGGAGCTCGCGAGCTTTCGACCACAGCTGAGAAGAATAGTCCAGCCGACTGCGCGCCTTGCTGGGCGGAATGGAGGCTTCCGAGTTGATCCCCGCTGCTACCAAGTCCAGAGACTCGAAGAGTTGCTCTTGCTGCTCGAGGAGGGCTGTCAGGTCGACGAATTCATCCCCCAGATCGAGCGATAGACTTGGTTTGAGCGACATGTTGACTCGTCACGTTGAATGTCGCGAAAGGAAAGAGTCACGAGTGTCCGTAACCCGTGCAGAAGTGCCGGCAGCCGAGCCGCGAAAGTGCGCTCTCGGCGTTCCCGGGCACGGAGCGGAATCGCTGAACACGATGCGGAGCGTCGCGACGAATGCCGGCGACCTCGGAGCGCACCACTATTGCGGGAACATCGACGGAGCACGCGAGCTCACGAACGTCGAGTTCACCTGTCACACAAAACCGTCAAGACACGAGCGCGAAACTGCGCAGCGCGTCGCGAGTCAGGATAGATGCACCGACACGTCGACTCACGGAGCGGCGAGCTCACGAACATGAGTCTCGAACATGCGTGCATCCACCAAGCGCACGGGCACCATATCCGTG
This sequence comes from Ceratoteleas bidentatus, assembly GCA_022817645.1. Taxonomy (NCBI): domain Eukaryota; kingdom Metazoa; phylum Arthropoda; class Insecta; order Hymenoptera; family Scelionidae; genus Ceratoteleas; species Ceratoteleas bidentatus. The sequence goes on along the minus strand of JABFPB010007642.1, from coordinate 3,369 downwards.
TGCGCACACGAGGAACACAATGTACGCGCCCGAAATGTCCAAATTCCTCGTGTTAAACCACTAGTCAGGATACGGGATGTCGAGCGGATGATCGCCTGTTCACATCCGAGAACTAGTGCACGTTGATGATTGTCGCGTGGCTAGCTGAAAAAGCATCCATGGCATAATGCATAAAAGCGTGGACCCTCTGCGACTGCTTGGCTCGGAGCGCGGCTCCCGACTGCTGACCCTGCCGGTAGCCGCGCGCTGTGTAGACGAAGTCGACGTGAGCGCGTCGAGAGAAGGGGAGGCAGCACGTTGCGCACGCAGCGATCCGATTTCGAGACGTTCGCTGACGTGAAGCGTCCGAGCGGAGGGGGCCGGCCGCTGAGAGGGGGTCATCCGGCAAGCGAAGCGGCGAGACGAGCGGGAGGGGGGCTCCCGCGGAAATGATGACGTCACAAGCCGCCTTCCTCGTGGACGATGAAATCCGTTCCCCAGGATGTGTCCTTTTTTCCAGGAACCCAGTAGTTCGTTTAGGACGGGGAAATGTTTTTCCCGCGTCCTGTCACGGTCGCCAAATTGTTCGCGTTAATGGGGTGCCAGAACTTGGTCTCCACGGCCCGGTCGCGCTATGAAAATACGGGTCCTGGAGAAAGCTGCTCCTGTAACCTCACCTCCTGGGGAGACCTTAGGTTGCGAGGGAGTCAAAAGGATAAGAGCCGAAAATCCCTTTTTCTTCTCTTTATTCGACTCGATTTTCACGTTTACAGATAAATGGCGGCGAACTTCCGCTCGTGGTGTCAATCCAGTAAACTTCCCAAGCGAAAGTTTACTGGATTGCCTGTCTAACTTCGAAATCGGATCCCACCTGTAGCCGCCGGCGTGGGAGAGTAGGTCCCTCGCCGAGGACATCGCGGGTTGACGCAACTCGAGGGATCGACCGGGAATTCTGGATGTCCGCCTCGGGCCACCTCCTTGTCGCGCACCAGGTAACTAAAGGCGAACCCGCACGAGAGCCGGCCGCCGCAGGGCGGACCCACAGGCTCTGAATCTGATAGCGGAATTTGAAGAGGCGCTCAGCTCCAACGAGTCCCCGCCCGCCCCCGCTGGGGTCTGGTGTGCTTCCTGCCCTGGGAAGCCCCCTTTACGCGCGCGGTCACCTCCTGCTCAGCCTGCCACCTGGCCTTTCATTCCAGTTGTGAAAAACATGTTGGCCTCCGCTTACCCCGAGAAAACGACCAGCACCTGAGTCCTCTTCTGTGCAATCAGTGCACTGTGGACGAGAGATCACCCAGCCCCGAGATGCCAGGCAAAACAGGAGATCGAGTTGACATCAGCGCCTCGGGCTCCTCCGACTTCTTCAGAATCCTGCAGGCAGAGCTTGCGTAGCGAACCGCTGAACTCAAGAGGGAGTTTGAGTTCAGCGGTTCGACTAAGGATGGGTTATCCTTAGTCGAGGCCAGCGCTAGGAAATTGGAGGACACTCTCGCTACCGTGGAAGACTTGAAGAAGTGCAAGAAGGAGGTTCGGGAACTCAAGGGGAGATGCCAAACTGTTGACATCTCTCAACAGTTTGGCATCTCTCAACAGTTGAGGAGCGACAAACTACCCTTGAGGAGGACCTAGCCGCCACCAAGCGGGAGCTAAAAGAGATGAAGGCTCGCCCTCCGGATTCGAAAGCAATTTTCCGCAAGTTTAATGATAGAGATAACCGCAAGAGGAATGTCATCCTGCTAGGCCTGGCGGAGTCAGCCGTTGCCACACCCGCGGGAAGAGCCGCCACCCGGGTCTTCCCGGGTGGAGTCGAAAAGACTCCACCCGGGTTGCTACCTTGCTGTTCGAGCTGCCCTCCCCGATAGTGGCCGAAAACGTTCGTTCCATCCGCTTGGGGGCGAGGGATCTCCGTGCTGCACGCCCCAGGCTTTTAAAGATCATTTTCCGGGACGGAACATCCGCATTCGAGCACCTGATTGCGGGGAAGGACCTCTCGGAGGGCTACAAAGTGAAAAGAGACCAGATTCCCATGAGGAACTTGCTGAACGTTTGAAGGATATCCTAGATTTGACAATAAAATACATCTGCGACGAACCCAAGATTGTCAAGAAACAGGAAAACGGCAGCAGCAGCAAACCACTTAAACCACACTCACCCAGCATTACAATCCACGCAAAACTTTAACCCAACCTTTCGCTACACGAACATTGCTTCCCTCACCGCTAAATATGTCTTATTATTCCTGGAACACCAATTGAATAAACCTCAACTTATTATTATGATCGAATCCTCCCTAAATAACACTATCCCTGATACTATGGTCCTCATTCCTGGGTGTTCAATCTTCCGGCGCGATCGATTGAACAATCGTGGAGGCGGAGTCGTGATCTACGTCGCGGACATGTTTGGACTGCGAACGACTTCATGAGCTAGAGCATCCGGAAGTGGAAGACCTATGGCAGAGTGTCAGCCTAGGGGATACGTAGTATCCCCTAGGCCCTTATCGTCGGAGGAGTGTATAGACCTCCAAGAGCTGATGGTGATCCCTCCAGCGCAGATCTGCAACTCTTCGACTCGCTGCGCCGGGCATGCCGAGCTGAACCTGTCCTCGTCTTTTAAGAAGGAGATTTTAACCTCCCGACGATCAATTGGAGCCCTGGCATACTGTCCGGGCGAACGGAAACTGAGCGTCAATTCCTGGACCTGCTTCTTGACCTGGACTTGACCCAGATGGTGCAGAGGCTCACTAGGCACAGACTCGGACAAACCCCGAAAACCCTGGATCTGATTTTGGCCAGTGAAGAGTCCCTAGTGACCCCACCGCGTATGTCAGCCGCCATTGGTTCGAGCGACCACCTGTTGATCAAGGTTTCCCTGCAGATGTATTTCCAGGCTGGCCGAAGATCCCGCCCAGACTGCCTGAGACGGAATTTCCACCGAGCTGATTTCGCCGCCATCGAGCACTAGTTTTCGCAGGCGCTGCCTGACTTGTACCGGGACTGGGATGACATTAACATCGATGCAGCCTACTCAGTTCTGCAGGATGCCAGCCTAAACCTCCTGTCTCTCCACTCCCCTACAGTGAGGGCCACTACCCGCCCTGGCAAACCCTGGTTTAACCTGGAAATGCGAGGGATGAGGAAGAAGAAATCGAGACTCTGGACGATCTACAAGACGACAGGCGACCCGGCAGACTACGGTAGATTCCGCGAGATGAATAACACAGCCACACAAAAAAAGGTTCGGCCCGGAGGTCACACTATGGTTTTTATATGGTCTCGGGGGTGCTGAAACCGAATCCGAAGCCCATATAGCGCCATCACGTCAGGTTTTTGACATAACCTAAAAAAACCCTTAAAAACGATAAAAAATCGGGCTTGGAGGCCAGACCAT
>JABFPB010007641.1:0-10803 GCA_022817645.1 Ceratoteleas bidentatus | reverse complement strand
GTGGAGGAACGTTCGGACGTAGATTCGACGTAGATTCCACGTCGAATCTACGTGTTTTAGAGGTGTGTCTGTTAGGGCAGTTTTTAGCGCTATTGAAAACTACTAAGTTTGTGTCTTTAGAATTAATCATTGTAACTGTTACACTGTTTGTACTACTAAAAACTTAAACTTGAGTCCGACTGGAAATACTGATGAAAATTTGTTCAGAGGATAACGGAGAAAAATTGAGCTCATTAGAAGTTCAACAAACTACTCCCATCAATTCGACGCTCTTCTCTAACACAGCTCACTTAAGCAATGTTTTTTTCATTGTTGTTCTTTGTAAAATTGTAAACATCGTGGGGCTTCTGTAAATAAAATGCGAAAGAATAAAGTACGAGAGAACTTTTTTCATAAACAAGTTGCGTTCGGTTCATAGTGGAAAATGATCTCTTCGATTGAGCGGCAGCACTTAAAGCCGGATGAGTTGCGACGGCGGAAGGTGAAAAACTTGAATTATTTTCAATGTTCGACTTGGTGAGTCGATCGACGAACGTTTTTCCGCGTTGAGTTCAGTTAGAGGAGAAAAGTGGAATCGCTTTGGGTGTCGGAGTCTCTGGTCATTGACGTTAATGTGCGATGATAAAGGGACGAAGTAGATACAGGTGTCGCTGCTGTAGAATTCTGATAAAAGTGTAAAAAATGATACCAAGGTCGCTTATCGTTCATATTTATACCAAATTTCATATCATTTTTGTTTTATCTTCCTGCCAAAATAAAGTACTTTTATCTTCGATAAGATTTTGCTTTTTTGTAAAGTTAGGTGACTGTGAGTAGAATTGCGATGTGGGAATGGAAGTTTTGAAACTGATCGAATTTTAGAAAACGATTATGTGAGAAATAACCATAACATTTCATTGCAGTTGCAATGAAATTGAAAATTTGCACTTAAAAGAAATTGCAAAAATTAAATTAAATCTTAAAGTCTTTAAAAAATCGTAATAAAAAATACAATAAAAATAAAAATTGTAATACAAAATATTATTCGAAAAATATTATGCCAATATATTATTCTAATATTATTCGCATTCAAAACGATTCAAAGGATATACATTCTACACTTTAAAACATAACAACAGAGAGCAAACTGCTGAAACTCAGTTTCTTGCGTTTGTATGAAATGATTAAAACTTGGCGAATTAAAATGTACATTGGAGATTGTATTAATTTGAATGTTGAAACAAGTATCGCGGGGGACAAGTCGCGAGAAAAAAGACGAAGACGAAGAAGTCGAGTCGTACTGCAGCAAGCTGAGCCCAGGTGTATAGGAAAACGCTCGTGAATTTTAATCGCAAATCAAATTCTCGCAAATTCGTAATAACGCAATTTAAATTCGTAGGCACGGAATGATCACCCCGGAGATTTCTTCCGACCGAAACACGGGATTTTGTCCGGTTCATGTTTCATCGCGAAATCAAAGTCGGAATCGAAAAGCGCCGTATCAATTCACGTTAATCGCGATTCCATTGATCAAACGCGTAAGTAGGTTATGCCGGCAAAAATCGTTAAATTATGCTTAGAGTGATTAAGGCTGCAAAGCCGAGGGCAAATGTGACTGGAATATGAGTTGGACTGAAAAAACGCATAAATCTTGTTCAGCGGAGCGTAAAAATGGCCCGATTACGGTCATACGTTGCGCGAGGTGTCCGAGCTGAAGTGATGTAATTTGAGATTTAGTCAGACACGATGGCTGACGCAAGTTTATTTGCGAGCACGCCCTTATTAAAATTCGATTGCGGATGTTTGTCCGGAAACGACGAAAGACCGGCTGTTTTGCATAAATATGTCATAAGTTCAACATTTTTTTTATTCGCCTTTTATAACTTTTATTTTGCAGTGTTTCTTCGGTTTATGTACAGCTTCAATTTAAACTTTACGGGCATTTTGAAACCTGAAAACTGAACTGAATATTTAGTCGTGATATTTTCCGTTTTTTCTTTCAGTATTCAATTCCTTAAATAATTAATTTGATTAAAATTCAGTTTGTCGTCAATTGTCTCGAATTCGCGCGATTCGCTGAAATCGTCGAAACTCCGAAAGTCAAGTCCAAAGTCAAGTTAAAGCGAATGGAAATTTTTTTTCCCCAGGCGAAAAAGGTATTCCTTTATCCCGATTCGTCGAAGAATTCCGGCGTAAAATTGGTCGGCTCTTAAAATACGCTGCAATGTCAAATGAAAATGGTTCACGTGAAGGCGGCTTGAAGGTAATTGATCGCGTTGTGGCAAATTTAGACAGCCGCTCTATATTCTTGAAAACAAAGCGCGGATCGTAAAGTTTAGCGAGTGGTAAACGACGTTAGCCCCGTAAAAAGTTAATTTCACTTGACGCAACAAAATGACGAGGCGCCCAAGAAAATGTCTGCCACCTTTCAGCGCGATTCGCTCGAACAAAATGGACCCAAGATCGATGTCGTTAATTACTTTGCCGATTTTCTTCGGTTACAAAGAAACGATACATTTTTGCGAAAAATTAAATATGTATTTGGAACGGAAATTGAAAAGAGTAATGTAAAGTTAACAAAATTATTCAAAATAAAAAAATAATAAAAAAAGGTTATTGCCATTACTGGGATTTGAACCCTCGTCTTTATAAGCAGAAGTCTGAAAGTATAACCACTAGGCCAAAGTCGTTATATAATAAAAAAATAATATTTTTATTAATTTTTGACATTTGTTAAAATGTCAAAAAAAATGTTTTTAATAAAAATATCTGTATTTTTGGTTTTTAAAAATGGTCGTTGAAATGTTTCCGCCGCCAGTAATAATCCACTTCGCGATACTTACGCGAAATTACGTTATAAGTTGGGAATATAATAATCGAAGTGTTAACCGAACTGAAGCAATTTTACTCATCAGCTCAACTTTATGAATCCCGCGCCTAACACTAAAGGCTCATTAAACAAACTCGAACTAACGATAGGCTGTATCGGGGCTTTGTTATTCGGATACACATGTTGTACTTTGTGCCCGTACTTTGCTGCCGTGACTTTCTGCATAACTTGCGAATTCTCGGTAGACGTCGACCGCCGGAAATTGCTTACGAAAGAAAGGTCCATTTCCCTCTTTTTTGTCAAACAAGTTCTCGAACCGAAATTTCAGTCGCCGACTGACGCCTGAGACCGCGCGTTTTCGAAACTTCGGTCATCGTCATTCTAGTTCGGAATTTTGTATTGGAATTCTACTGGAGCGCATTGAAATTCCACCTTGAATTGCCCATATATAATTGCTGGGCCAAGTTATGTAATGAACTCTGACATTGAAATTTAAGGGGTGACCGAACGGGACACCATTCGGTCTGGAAAGGCCGAATTGATGTTTGAACTAGTAAAGAGTTAATATCATTTTCGAAATTAGGTTTCCTAAATTAATGGAAGCTTTTGGTAGAAGTGTTTTAATAAGGAGAAAAAGATTAAGAGAATATAAATTGAATTGTAAAAAATGGAATGTAATACAAAATTGCAAAATTTAAAACTCACATTTAAATTTGATTCATTTAAATTTAAATGAATTAAATTTTAATTTTAATTTTGAAATAAATTAAAATAAATATTTGGATTTAAATAAATTTAAAAAATTGAAATATGCTGTATATGTTTTTGGTGCATTACTTATTTTTATTTAAAAATTTTATTTTTAAATTTAAATTTAAATTTAAATTGAATGAATGAATAAAAATAAAATGAAATAGTGAAGTGGGAGAATTTAACACATATATATTTCGTTTTAACAAAAAAATTTAACTTTTGCAATTTAAAATCTTAAAAATATGTTTAAAAATTAAATTTCTTTTAATTTTAAAATTTTAAAAGATTTAAAAATTAACTAAAATCAGAAAATGTAGTTTAAAAAAGTGTTTTAATACAAATTAAAACATTCACGAACTTAGAATCCTGTTGGCTTTTATAATTAGCTTAATATACGAATCAAAATGAAAAGCGATTAAGTACCGGATATTTGTTTGAAACTTCAAAACGTCAAAGTTCTCGTCAATCAACACATTTTCGAAACCGACTTCCGCCGGGAATCGGCTCGATGCCTCGCGTGTACTTGTTCAACCCCCTCCCCGCCGCCCCTGTCTTTTCATCCAGTTCTTCGTGCGAGCCGTCAAACTGCTCTCGGCAGTTCAGCCGGGCGTCTTAGCCGGCGGCGCGAAACATTTTTAACCGCTGAAGCATTTCAATGCATTTTTCACGAAAGAGTGCTTGACGTGCCGCCAAAACGTATACGCGTATCATGTTAAGTATTCGGCGCACAATGCCGCACATAAAGGTCCGTAAACGGCTCATATTTTACGAAACGCGATGCTAAGTCTATCGGTTGTTGTTGCTGATGATCGCGACATGGAACGGGCGAATTCTCAACAAATCGAACCCCACCAAAAACAAATACAGCATATTTCAATTTAAACAATTTTTTTAATATTTAAATTAAAATTAAAATTTAAATTTAAATGAATCAAATTTATATTTAAATTTAAATTAAAATATTTATTTAAATTTTTTAATAAATATTTAAATTTAATTCATTTAAATTTAAATGAATCAAATTTAAATGAATTAAATTTAAATTTGATTAATTTAAATTTAAATGAATTAAATTTAAATTTTAATTTTGAAATAAATTAAAATAAATATTTGGATTTAAATAAATTTAAAATATTGAAATATGCTGTATATGTTTTTGGTGCATTACTTATTTTTATTTAAAAAATTTATTTTTAAATTTAAATAAATCTTATTTTTAAAAATATACCAAGACTAGAAATTGTATTAACACATTTGTTCAAAACATTATCATTATGAATTGCGAATTTTCGTCATTTTTCACTTGCCATTCCCCTTAATTAAAAATCTGAACTTTTCTTAACTTTGAACCAGCCCCTATTTTACTTCCCTCTTTTTAACGAAATCGATTTTTCGCGTGAAAAAGCGTTGCCTGTCGAATTCGTACGACAGAATTTGACAAAGGAAAGGCTTGGGCTTTTCATAATCGCAAGACAATTAAGCCCTGACACTTTCCGCGAGTCGTTAATGCGACTTTTCGGCAGTTGCGCGACGGCACAATGGCCGTCGATCGCCGATCAATTGGGAAAGTCCCAAATGACCGTATTAAAGCGAAATTGGAGTCCGCGGCGTCAATTGCCGAATTTATCGCGAGCGAACTAATTTCGGCTCGCGGGCTCCGAGTTGCAAAGCCCATCAGCGCCAATCGTAAACGGGATTATTGGATCGGGGCTCGCCGTCCGATATGGACCGTAATTAATGCTCGACGGACTTAAGACGTTCGCCGCTGAGAAGGGAAAAATTTCGGACGGACGAGCTGTACGAGCTGGTCGGATTTCGGTTGAAACGATGCGGCGGCAGATTTTACGCTCGACGGGGCGGCTCGAGTGGTCAGCTGGTTCGAAAAATTAAACGCCGAAAGTGGAAGTGCGATAAATTTACGGAGACGAGAACGACTTTGAAGGCAGCTTTTAAAGTTTTTAACTTTTCGGAATTACAAGTTTTATGAGGGATTGTAACTGAGGCACAGATTGTTTCATTTACCTTCATATTTCACTCATTTTCTTTCATATTTCAATCATATTTCATATCATGAAAGAAAATGAATTAAATATGAAAGAAAATGAGTAAAATACGAAGGAAAATGAATTAAGTATGAACGAAAATGAATGAAATATGAAGGAAAATAAATTAAATATGAAAGAAAATAAATGAACTGTGAAAGAAAGTTCATTTATTTTCTTTCATATTTAATTTAAAAGGTTTAGCGACTTGAAATATTTTTGCAAACGGTTTTTAGAGAGATAATTTAAGGTTTATATCTGGCCTGCAGATTTCTCTTGTTAAAGTTTGATTATTTTTAAAAATTTTCGCAGATTTTACGTGTTTAAGGGAAGCAAAAACATGCAGTAAGGGAAACAGATTTTTTTGCTTTTAAATGTCTTACATATGTTAAAAATGTATTCATTAAATTAAGTCCATTTACAAGTTTCCGCAATCATTTTCACATTCACGTACATGTAATCTTCCCTCTTAATTGTAAAATCCAGTCCTTGCATCGCGTGGTAAAAACGTGCAACAAAAACCTACAAAAAATCTAATTACAAGTAATCCGTTCTCGAGCGGCAATAAAAAGCACTCTTTTCTCGACGCCGGTTCAAATTGCAAATGTCGCGAGATGCAGTTTACGAAGTCGAAACATGAGGAGCTGGCTTTTTATGGCGACATCGATTAGACCGGCGGTTCGAGAGAGCGACATAAATCATTGCACTGAATGGACGTGCTCGATAAATTCGTTAAATTTGCGCATTCTCGGATCGGTCGGAGCGTTGAGAAAATTTACCGAGTTTGAGATGAACTCGAATGTGACTTACGGCCGGAGCCGGATTCTTACGGGCCGTCCGAAAGAAGGACGCCTTCTGTTTCAAGATTATGTTGAATGAATACAGAAAAGTTGATTCATAGATTTGCGTCAAAAGAGATTCGGTTTAAATTATTCCTAAATTAATGTAGTGTTTTGCAGAAGTAACAAAGTGAAGGGGACATGCAAACCAAAATTGATAAGAAATGCAAAAATGAAAAAAAAAGTTTTTTTGTATATTTTGAATTTTTGAACTGTCCTCTCTAGTGATGTAACTAAAATTTCAAAAAACTACCTGAAACCCGTTCAAATATAGAATTTGGGACTGAAATTTTATCACAATGTTATTTTGTCTTCAAATCAATTTATCTCCACTGTTTTTTTAAGTTTTGTGTGTAAAATTTGATAATTGTAGACATTTGTAAAGAGTATTCAGTAATGAATAATACTATTCTTCGATTTTTACTCAATATATATTTAGTTGTTACAACATTTTCCGCATTGTCATGCTTATGAAAGAAATAACAAAGAGCGTATTGTGAAAGAAATTTCAAAAGTTGAAAGTCATTAAAACATCATAATTTTCAGATTATCGTTACCTTATTCTGTAATACTCTCCGCAACGGATGATTAAACTTATCGACGACAACAACACTTCATATGAATTGAACACCTCAAACAAACTTCATGTTTTTCTATTCGCCAAAGAGTAATCTTCTTATTATGCTAATCTAACATTTGCAGCGATGTATGAATATATTAATAATTATTTCCATACAAAGTATTCCGTAAATATGAGTAACACGATTTTCATCAAAATATCTTTTTCATATTAATCATGCATAAGTTATACAATTAATAATACAAAGTTCGTACTTTAATGAAACAAAGTTGATAACTTTATCCATAACATCCAGCTTTATAACTTTTTGTAATATAAAAATCGATTATTGTAAAAGCGACTCATCCCTGACATTTTGCACACTTTTGACTATATAATGCCATCGCTAAAAGTGCAATAAAATTAGACCTCACAGTTATAGGTCAAACACAATATTGTTCTAAGATAGATATTTTAAGGAGCCTTTCTCAATTTTTGATCAAAATTTAATATGTTCGAAAAAAGGATAATGAAACTTGAATTTAAGGATCAAATGATTCTCGTCTATCTACATTTTTAGCTTACCTGAAAATCGTTATGAAAATCGTCCAAAAACTTGGAATATCACCTTAAAATGACGTTCTTCGGTCTAGTAATACACAATATAAAATTAAAAAAACTTTAACACCCATGTGACCGATTCAAAAAGTTTCAAAATTGGCATTGAAATCTGGCATACGAACAAAACTAAGAAAACTAAGAAAACTAACAAAACTAACAAAACTAACGAAACTAACGAAATCAACAAAACTAACAAAACTAACGAAACTAACAAAACTAACAAAACTAACGAAACTAACAAAACTAACAAAACTAACAAAACCAAAATAACTAACAAAACTAACGAAAGGACTAAACTTAAAAACTCCGCATTATTTGTTATTTGCGATTTAGTTTTTTATTGTGATTTCTTGTGAAAGTGTTGTGGTGAAATTTTTTTTATTTGTTGTTCTATTTAAGAATGTTCTACATAAAAGATTTGTACATAGAAGATTTTGTAATTTATTAACATGCCCGGCTGATTCCACATCTCTTATCGTGGAAGTATAGAGTCGGATTTTTAGTTCCCCTGATTTAATTAACAAACCGAAAATTTATATTCAAATATGAATATTTGTAACGTAAAAATGTGTAACCTGAATTAATGTGTTTGTCACTTAACAATGAAATTGCCTCTTCACTGATTTCACATATTTTGTATGTGAAGTTTTGTAATTAAGGATTTTTTTATATAAACGTACAACGACAAATCATTGGTTCAAAATATCGAAATTTGTTTAAGTTTTTGAAAATTTCTAAAAATTTTTATAAAATTAAAAAATTTGAAAAATAAAAAAAAAATTGAAAAATTTAAAAAATTTGAAAAATTGTGAAAGTTTTGCTAAAATTTGAAAAATTTTGAAAATTTTGACGAATTTTGAAAAATTTTGATAAATATTAAAAATTTTGCTAAATTTCAGAATTTTGAAAAATTTTGAAAAATTTAAAAAGTTTTGAATATTTTGAAAAAAAAATTTGTAAAATTTTGAAAATTTTGAAAAATTAAAAAATGTTGAAAATTTTGAAAAATTAAAAAATGTTGAAAATTTTGAAAAATAAAAAAAATTTTCTTAAATTTTGAAACATTAAAACATTTTTGAAAAATTAAAAAAAATATTGAAAATTAAAAAAAATTTTGAAAATTTAAAAAATTTTGAAAAATTTTGATAAAGTAAGAAATTATGAAAATTTTGATAATTATGAAAAGTGTAATTTAAACAATTTAATTCGAGTCTCCCTTGTCTTCGCTTTGCCTCCCCCCTTCCTTCAGACTCCGTAAGAACCTCCCTTCAATTAATGTATCAAATTTTAGGTAGTGGGCAAAATTAGTTAAAGCTAACGTGGTGATAATTCGTTACTTTTATCTAAACTATTGTGAATGGTCCGATAATTAAGATAGTTTTATCAAAGTATCTTACTTGCTTCCGATAAATAGGTAATTTTAATAAACTAACGTTTATTTTGTATTAAAAATGTGCCCATGTCTGAGAATCATATATGTTAAGCGGAGACCGAGGTAAAGAAATGACTTAAACTTGAAATAATCGTATAAGGCTAATATTTTGGGATATAATATGGTAAAATGTAACGATTAAAATGGTATATAAAAATCCCCCCTTCGGCCCCCTTGCGAGAAAACCGTTCTACCTTTCGTTCAAAACATTTTTTCACCAAATCCTTCTGCAAATATATTCGAAATATAATTCTATGCACTAGAAAAAAGTTTGGTACACCAGATCCGAGCGGAATACGATGCTCTGCTGTTTCTATGAAAAGCCAAGTTGCATCGAAATGAAAACCGGAAGTACACTGACAGGTCGATCGAAACTTTGAGAACAAATAACAGATGGCGCACAAGACATGAATTTTAAGTTCGAGTTCGCACAACGCAAAGGCTTTCGTGAACGCGAAAGCTCGCGTGAACGCAAAGCTTGCGTAAATGCAAAGGCTTTCGTAAAAGCAATTACTTGTGTAAACGCATGTAACTATTAATCTCCAAAATAGGATTTCGTTGACGCAAAGACTTGCGTGAACGCAAAGCTTGTGTAAACGCAAACGCTTGTGTTAACGCAATGCCTTGCGTAAACGCAATGGCTTGCGTAGACGCATGTAACTATTAATCTCCAAAATGGGATTTCGTTGACGCAAAGACTTGCGTGAACGCAAAGCTTGCGTAAACGCAAACGCTTGTGTTAACGCAATGCTCGTAACGCAAAGCTTGCGTAAACGCAAAGATTTAATTTAAATTAAATTATAATTAATGCTCATTGTAGATGGCGTTATCAGCGTTCATGACAGATATGAATTATTATCAGTATAGCATATTCAAAAAAAAAAAAAAAATTCGAAAAAATTCAAAATAAAATTAAAAAAAAAAACAAAATTAAATATAATTCAAAAAAATTAAAAAAATGCAATTAAAATTCATAAAAATGCAAAAACATTCAAAAAAATTAAAAAAATTTAAAAAATTTTAAAATTTCTAAAAGAATTGAAAAAAATTCAAAGAAAATTTAAATTCAAAAAATTCTAAATAAATTGAAAAAATTAAAAAAAAATTCAAAAAAATTCAAAAAATTCAAGAAAATTCAAAAAAAAATTCAAAAAAAATTCAGACAAAATTCAAAAAAATACAAAAAATTCAAAATAATAAAAAAAAAATTCAGAAAAAAATCAAAAAAATTAAAAAAAATTCAAAATTTAAAAAAATTCAAAAAAATTGTCAACAAAATTTCAACAAAATTGAAAAAAATTCTAAACAAATAAATAAAATTTTTTTTAATTAAAAAAATCCAAAAAATTCAAAATTAGAATCGTTAAAAATGGACCAATTCTGGACCATTCCACAATTGGACATTCAAAATTGGACTCGCTAAACCTGGACCAGTCACTACCGGACCAATCCACAATTGGACAATAAATCATTAACAGTTTTACACATAAAAAAGAACTGAAATCATTTGTTGAGGCAAGATGTCAAACATTTTTTAACAAAGGTTTCAAAACTCTCTCGATTAAAAATCTTAAAATTTCACAAATTAAATTAAATAAAAAATACCTTAGAAAGGTAAAAATAGACGAGGCAAGATGTTCATACTGTAACACAATTTTACACATAAAAAAGAACTGAAATCATTTGTTGAGGCAAGATGTCAAACATTTTTTAACAAAGGCTTCAAAACTCTCTCGACTGAAAATCTT
>JABFPB010007640.1:0-10818 GCA_022817645.1 Ceratoteleas bidentatus | reverse complement strand
ATCCTACGAATAAAATGTGAATGTAATAAATATTTTAAACGTATAGGAACTTACTTTGCAGACTGAATTCTAATCTTGATTTAATTTAGGTTTGATGCATTATATTTAGTAGGGCAGATAAATTGCCATTATATTGCTAGCAAATGCCTATATTCCTTATAAGAAATGTTTGATTATCGATATAAAGAGGCACGGTATTATACCAATATCTATTGTATCCCTCATTGTTAAATTTATATACGTTGGGTGTACACGTGTTGCTAATACGATTAACTTTTTATTTATATTGTAATCCGATTATTGAAACAACCAGTAATTGAAGAAATAAACTCCTTTGAGCAAACATTAGTCAATTCTGGGACTGCCTGCTTCAGTGAGTTAATTACTTCCTATTAAATATTATATAAATCGGAAAAGTAATCGTATTATCATCACTTGTCCACAAAATGTATATATACATCTGATAATGAGTGATATAATACAGATTGGTATAATTCCCTGGTTCAGTGAACATAGAGTTTCCGGCTAAAAAACGAATCTTAAATACTATGAAAAATGCAACAGAAATTTCATAGTAATTACATGAAATAACATCAAATTTCATATACATTCATACTCATTCATAGGGTTAGTTACCCGTGTTTGAGATTCCTAAGAATTCCTAAGAAATTGTTCAATATTTCCTAAAATTTCGTAGGAATCGTTGGAGTTTCAGAGGAAATGTTTCACATTTCCTAACAAATTCTTAGGAACTTAAATCACGGGTATTCATAAAAACCGGGGCAATATGAATAACCTTTACTAAGGATTAAATACTGCACATACGTTTAATTTTGCACAACGTAGATCATCCTCTTTTGTCTCCCTGTAAACATTGCTTTCCTCAAAGTTGCCCCAGAGTCAACTCTAAGTGATTGCGATTCCTCTGAGTTGACCCCGAGGCGGTTCCTATGAGTTGACTGAGTTGATGAGGAAAACAATACTGTGTCTCTTGCTGTCGATAATCGAAAATTTGTTACAAGGGACAAGGGATATAGACATTTAGTAGCAATATCATGGGGTTTTATCTTTCCTATTAAATATAATGTATCAAATTTAAATACCTATACATTTGAAATATTGATTAAATTATTTAATCAATACTTCCAAATATTGTAGGATCCAAATATTTCCAGACCGGAATCCGGTGCCAAATTCCATTCTAAAATCCAGACTGGAATCCAGACCGGAATCCGGTACGAAATTCCAGACCGGAATCCGAACTGGAATCCAGACCGGAATCCGAACTGGAATCCAGACCGGAATCCGAACTGGAATCCAGACCGGAATCCGGTAATAAATTCCAGGCCGGAATCGAGACCGGAATCCAGGCCGGAATCCACACTGGAATTCAATGCCAAATTTCAGCCTGCAATCGACACCGGAATTCAGACCGGAATCCGGGGCCACATTCCAGTCTGGAATCCCGACTGGATCCAGCCCGGAATCTGATACCGGATTCCGGGCTGGATTCCGGTCTGGAAATTTTGGGTAGGGTGTTCCACTTTTATCATTCACTGTGAAGACCACAGTGAACGAACAGTGAATGCATTGTGAACGAACTGTGAATGCACTGTGAATGTATTGTGAACGACTGTGACTGCGCTGTTAATGCACTGCGAATGCGCAGTGAATGCACTGCGAATGAGCTGTGAATGCACTGTGAATGAATTGTGAATGCCCTGTGAATGAATTGTGAATGCCCTGTGAATGAATTGTGACTGCACTGTGAATGAATTGTGAATGCGCTGTGAGGAACGATAATTGTAAACATAAAATAATTGTAAGAATAAAAAAATATTTATTGAGAGAGCAATTTATAATTCATTCACAGTGCATTTACAGTGAATTCATAGTGAATTCACAGTGCATTCACAATTCATTCAGAATTCTTTCACAATTCATTCACAATTCATTCACAGTGCATTCAAAATGTATTCACTGTCGTTGATTCAAACAGTCGGCGACACTCATGCCGACTGCCGATGAATGCAGTTTCCGAAACCATGCCGGTAGCCAAGTGCTTCGGTAGGTGAGTAAGAATTCGTGAAGTGGACCCTATATTTCATGATGTTCTCCGATTTGATCGAAAATGCATATAATTGTAGTACTCTGATAGACAAACATTAGCCCATATTTCGTTTCGTCAAAAAAAACTTTTAACAATTGTTATAAATAATATCATTTTTCGGCAATTTTTTACTAAACAATTTTTTTCTCACATTCAGACACAGATAATTAAATGAACGAGTACAGCATAGTGTGTAGAATTAAATTGTCTACAAGGTACACATTTTTAATTAACCAAAAGTCGCGTTTTTTAATAACAAATTGCAATTTTTATAAACAAATTGAAATTTAAGTCACTTCTCCGTCACGTAATTGAATTTTCTTTTTTGCGTTATATTCCTGGAACATTTAAGAATTTGATTCATTAATAAAAAAAATGTGCTCGAAGTTAGGGAAAAAATGACAGCGAATTTAGTGCCGCGCTGCACGCGCTGAAACTCGCGCTCGCGGTGTGGGTGGCGCGGCCTCCGCGCCGTTACATGTTATTTCTTGTGCAGATACCAAGTTCTTTATTATTGAGTTAATTTAATATTTAAGTAGTCAGTACTTAAGGCACATCAAAATGCCTTCTGCTAACGTATGTGTAAATCCGTTACAAAAGCAGCATCATAAGAAAGTGTACAAAAACGTCGTACTGGTCACCGAAAACTGGAGTTATATTATGTTTAAAAATTTAGATGGCCTGTACGTTTGCGGTTCGTGTAAACGAGCAATACTTAAAAGCACTGAGGTAAGTAATCAATGTTATCCGTTTTTTAATGTATTCACTCTAAAAAATAATGTTATGCTGCAAGTGGAATCGGAATACCGCAGAGAGAATTCCACATGCGTCAGGTGGAATCTACATGCGGCATGTGGATTCCACCTACCGCATTCCTATTTCACACAATACTTTTTAGAGTGAATTGGTTTATTATATATTAAATAAGAACATTTAAATGTATAATTTAAATGTATAATAGATTAGTGCGTTTAGTTAAAAAATCCAAGGGAGTATGATGCAGTTAGACAAATTCTAACGATTTTGTTAAATTTACCCTATTGTTTTTATTTTCTAGGTGATAGAATTTACAAAATCTGAAGAAAATGCTGCTGACAGCATGAAGAATGGTCAGGTTATTGAGGATTGCATCAATTCTACTGAGGATCACGTCAATCTTAGAGCTGCGAGTGACTCAGAAGAAAAAGTTAGCTTTTCATTTCTATATAAATAGAAATTAATTTCTATACTCGAATAATACGAGTAATGCGAATAATTTTTTCTCCTTAAATAGGATCCTTCTTATAACTGTCCCACCAGTCAAAGAAATCGGAAAAAAGACCAAGTGAATGAATTGCTACAAGAAATTGGCGAGCCTCCGATGAAACGTAGACGAAACAGGACAACTGAAGCGTCCGAATTTCTAGATGTAACGTATATCGAAAGTATAAAAACGTGTCTTGCACAAAAAAATTCTCGCATAGAGAAAATCGGCACTTTGACGACACTTTCATCAATTTGGACCATTTCAAAAATGCGAAAATATTTTGATGTCTCTCGCAGAATGGCATCTCAAGCCATTAAGTTACGAAAAACAAAAGGTTACTCCTCGCGACCTGAAAAGAGAAAAAGAACGACCTCTTCCTGACACTGTTGTGCGAAAAGTCGAAAGCTTTTATTTATCAGATGAAGTGTCTCGCATGCTGCCGGGAATTAAGAATTATGTTTCAATTATAAAAAATGGAAAGCGCGTTCAAGTTCAGAAAAGACTCCTACTTCATAATGTGAGAGAATTGGATAATCAGTTCAAAGAAAAATTTCCCGAAGTGAACATTTCTTTATCGAAATTTGGCAAAGTAAAACCACAGGAGTGTATTTCAGCCGGTAAAAATGGCACACGTAACGTCTGTGTATGTAAAATACACCAAAATGTAAAACTGAAAGTCACTGGTATGAAACAAGCTTTTAATACAAAGGAAGCGCCATTCACTTACACTTATCACGACTTGATTAACAACTTTGTTTGTAAAAACCCAAACCCGTCATGTTTCCTACAAAAGTGTGAGAAATGCCCTGGGAAAGAGACAATTCTAGCAAGTTTAACAGCACTTGGTGATTCGCACAACAACGTTAAGAAAATAAAACACCACCAGTGGACACAAACGGACAGGTATAATGATATATTGAAATGTCTTACATATTTAGGGTTTAATAATGAATGAACGTATAGACAATATATTAAATATTTAATTACATTTTTTTAGAGGTGTGAATTGTTGGAAAAGACGGACTTGAAAAAGGATTTTATACACAATTTTGTCGAGGACTTACCAGCGTTAGTCAAACATGTTTTCATAGCGAAATCCCAAGCGTCTTATTTTGTCGACTTGAAAAAGAATCTGTCTGAGGGTGAATTCGTCGTGTCTTTAGATTTTGCCGAAAATTATACATTTCAAGTGCAAAATGCAGTTCAGTCTCATCACTGGGCCAATGTGCAAGCAACTCTTCACCCATACGTCGTTTATTACAAACAAAATAACGAAACTAATCATTGCAATTACGTAATCATTTCAGAGGACCTGCAACATGACTCTGTCGCGGTTAATTTGTTTAACGGTAAATTGATTGACCATTTAAAAAAGCAGTTTTGTTCCGAAAAGATTAAAAAAATTATTTATTTCTCTGACGGCGCTGGTAGTCAATACAAAAATAAATATAATTTTGTAAACTTGCAATTTCACGAGCGAGATTTCGGAATCAAAGCAGAGTGGCACTTTTTCGCAACATCCCACGGAAAAGGTGCCTGCGACGGCATCGGTGGCAGTGTAAAACGACAAGCTTACCGAACAAGCTTGCAACGTGTTGATCGAACTCCCATAACTACGCCACGACTGCTTTTTGAATGGGCTACTGAATTTTTCAAGAAAATTAAATTTGATTTTGGTACTAAGGCAGAACATTTGCAACGAAAGGAATCTTTATCCGAACGGTAAAAAACCGCTTCTACTATAAAAAATACGCGGCAATATCATTGTTTCATACAGTTGGATAATGATATTGTCTGTAAAATATTTTCGGCGGATTCAAATAAGATAATCAATAAGACTAGAAAGTGAGATGTTCAGTGATAATAATGTGTGTGATCAACCAAAACTGTGATGAATACATATTGTGAAACATTTAATATAGCCAGCATGTTTTATTATTAACAAATAAGCATAGCGTCGCGGCGCCACGCCATTTATACCGCGTGCGCGAGTTTCAGCGCGTTGCAGCGCGACACTAATTTCGCTGTCATTTTTTCCCTAACTGCGAGCACTTTTTTTTATTAATGAATCAAATTCTTAAATGTTCCAGGAATATAACGCAAAAAAGAAAATTCAATTACGTGACGGAGAAGTGGCTTAAATTTCAATTTGTTTATAAAAATTGCAATTTGTTATTAAAAAAACGCGACTTTTGGTTAATTAAAAATTTGTACCTTGTAGACAATTTAATTCTACATACTATGCTGTCCTCGTTCATTTAATTATCTGTGTCTAAATGTGAGAAAAAAATTGTTTAGTAAAAAAGTGCCGAAAAATAATATTGTTTATAACAATTGTTAAAATTTTTTTTGACGAAACGAAATATGGGTTAATGTTTGTCTATCAGAGTACTACAATTATATGCATTTTCGATCAAATCGGTGAACATCATGAAAAATAAGGTCCACTTCACAAATTCTTACTCATTTATAACAACGACTCAAAGTTAAAGAAACGTTTATGGCTTTTTAATAGTATGTAGCGAAATTTTAAAGTTTTCACTCGTTGCCTTGATTCCACGTTGATTCAACGTTGTTCTCAAACATTGATTCAACGTTGATTCAACTTTGATACACGGATGATTGTCAAAATTAATTCATTCTTTGTTCAACGATAAACCACCGTTAATTCATTGTTTAGCCGATAACACCAATTCATCCTTGGTCAACGTTGATGCAAGATTGATTCAGTGTTTGCTGAAAACGTTGATTCAACCGTCCCCAAACCGGACATTCATAAGTTGACTCAACGTTGAATCACTTATCCAGTAACGTTGAACCAACGATGATTAAAGGATTTCGGGAACGTTGAATCAACGTTGATTCAACCAACATGCTCCCTTAGGGAATATTTTACTACAATCGATCTGGAATATCGTTATCTTAATGGGCTTGTCAGATTCGGAGCTAAAATACCAGGCTTCGCTCGGGTTGAAAAATATTACATAATTCATTATCTAGTTAGTCTCTATATGAACAATGTAGATAATATAATCTGTATATGACAAAATCAAATACAGTAGAAACTACATCGAGTCCTGCCTGTGGGGCTGTAGGGGTAGGGGATAGGACTCTTCAGATTGTCCCCCTCCACAGCTCACTATACTTCGTTGCCAACCTTACTGATTCAGTAGACATAAAGGCGCCGAATCCGAGAAATTAACCGAGAAATTACAAATGTCATTTGTAAAATATGAATAATATGCTATTATTTTACTTTTATCGATATAAAGCTTTCGTTTTTATAACAATGTTGTTTTTAATAACAAATATGATGTTCAACGATATCATATTTGTTATTAAAAACAACATTGTTATCAAATTATGTAACATATATGCAGAAGTATGCAGAAAATGTGTAAGAAAAAATACCAAAATGTAACTCTGATTATCTATGTCAGATTTTCGTAATTTCACAAAATAATTTGATTGAGTAAGTAGACAGCAAAAGTACAAAATATGGAGTTACAACCGCATCATATGTATTTTCCGCGCGGCAATCTTATATCAAGTTTATCAAGATGACAGATATTCAGTATTGCTTGAACGTAGCTGCGAGTATAAGCAAAAGGTTGGGAACGTTGTTGGTGGGGGAATATGGAATGTGTTGGTGTGTATACGTGAACACTTAGGTATGTTGTTGTGGGGACTCTTCAGATGAGGACTCGATGTAGTTTCTACTGTATAATCTACTGTTATGCGAAACATAATTATGGCCGCTTTTACCTGATTTCCGACCACTGTGCGTTGCGACGCGAGCGGCGGGGCATCGCGCGCGCGATGCAGCGCATTAAAAAAATCGCTCTAACTCGGCGCCTAATAACGGTGACAAAAATGTTAAAATGATTCTGGATCCGTAAAGAGTCAAGGAACAATTATTTAAAAAAACTACTTTCTATCGCGCGGAGAACAGCAAACAAAATTCATTTGTTTATAAAAAATTGGAATTATTATAAACAAATAACATTTTTTATTGAAATTTTTTATGTTATTTGATAAACACATATTTCTTTGTGACTAAGTCAAAACTTCAGAAAAATCCATTCGTTGGATCCAGAGATATGATATTTTTTTCGGAAAAAGGTCCACAAAATTGAATTGTTTATAACTGTTGTTTAAATGCGAATTGCGCTAAAATATTTTGGGAACTTGTTTGCCGCGACAAGAGCAAAATATATACCCATTTTGAACGAAATCCATTGACTTTGAAAAATGAGGGCGCCACTTCACGAATTCTGACTCAGACGTACATTAGGTAACGAGTCTTATTTACTATAGAGCGAACATGTACTTTCCAATTTAGATTTTGGTCTATGACACCAAGATATTTCGTTGACTGGACTTTGGGGAGTAATGCACAGCTACAGTCATTTAACTCGCAATTATCTCTATGTATTCGGATCACGATGCTTACTGGTACATTCCTAGCATAACTTCCGAAAGTAATATAAACGCGTTTCTTTACGTTTAAAGTAAGGTTATTAGATCGCAGCCATTTTTGTATTTGGTTAATATTATTTTCGGTTTTAGCTAGTGCTAGGTTCCAGTTTTCATCACGAACAATCAGAGCAGTGTCATCTGCAAAGGAAACTACCTCATCCTCTGGCAGCAGCTCGAAAATATCGTTTATATACAAGAGAAATAGAAAAGGGCCTAAGACAGTGCTCTGGGGGACACCGCAAGTAATCAATTTTTCCGCACTGTAATGACCTTCAATTTCAATCATCTGTCTTCTACCACTCAAGTAACTTCTTAGAAGATCATTCACCTTGCTTCTGAACCCGTACATTTTTATCTTGTCTAACAATTTATTATGATCTACCGTGTCTAAAGCCTTTGCGAGGTCAAGAAACAACTATACACAGGTCATTTGCATCAATCGCACTCGTGATTTTGTCAACTACCTTCGTTATCGCATTTTCCGTTTTTTTTACCCGCTTGAAATCCGTATTGCGCTGGGTTTACTATAGAATACTCGCTCGCGTTGAAATAATAATCTTTCTTTCAACATTTTTTCGAATACCTTCGTAAAGTTACACATCAGAGAAATGGGTCTAAAATTGGTTTGTAGGGTCGTTTCGCCAGATATGTGGATCGGTATAACTACAGCTTTTTTAAATGATCTGGGTAGATCCCGGATTCCATACTTTTGTTAAATATATAATTTCGTCCCCGCCTGCCGATTTTTTTCATTCATGCCTAGAATAATTTTAGCAATTTCGCACTCATCTGTAGGAAACAAAGGCAGATAATTCACTAAACTAGTTTTTCTACTTATGGCCGTTGGTGGATTCATCGGGATTACAATATTACACGTATTTTTGGACCTATCTGCGTAAAAAAAACATTAAATACATTGGCGATGTCAGTTGCCCCTGACACCATTGCTCTCTCCTCGCCGTGAAAGATCTCATCAAAAACTATTTTAGATTTCTCTTCCTATTGATTTTTTCGTTAACAAAATCCCATACTTTCCTATTATTGTTACCGTAGCTGATTAATATATCCTTATAGTAAATTTGCTTCCGCTGCTTGATCAAAGCTTGTAAAGCACTTTTATATTTAATATAAATATTTTTAAGTCTAACATTTTGCCTATCTAGTGTGGTTTTTTATATAATATATCTGTTACTTTACAAGCTTTGATGAAACTCTCAGTCATCCAATCTTTCCGTCTCCTGCCGCGTAGAGGTTTTTCTCTATTTGTTTTCGAGGTAACGATAGCTTTGGATATCAACTGCAAATACACCGAATTATCAACATCATCCGTGTTATACTGTTACGTAGAGCAACAGAAGCAAGGAATATTTATCTAAATATCTCTTAAAATAAAAATGGCTAGGTTTTTACAAATATAAATTTGTAAGTTCTAGCCTTGAAAAACTTTTGGGTATAGGAAATAAATAAACTTAGTAACAGTTTTGAATGTTTAATAATTTTTTTTATTAACAAAATATATGGATGGAACACGGAAAAAATTTCAGGCGAACCGTTCACCCATGTGGGAGAACTGTTCACCATTCTGTAGGTGAACTGCTCACCCGAAAACTGGGTGAACGGCTCGCCCGCAGCGGGAGCGCGGTTCGCCATTTCTGGTGAACCGTTCACCCTCATGTCGGGCGAACGAGTCGCCCGAAAGGGGCGGGAGAACGGTTCTCCCGACATGTGGGTAAACGGTCCACACGAATTGGCGATCCGCTCTTCATCCATATGTCGGGCGAACGAGTTAGGGAGCGGTTTACCCGAAATTTTTTCCGTGTACAATAATAATATTTTTTACAGACTATTTGTTGAATATGTAAAATGTAATGTGTATATGTGTTTGTTTTCAAATATTTGTTAGTTTTTGTCGTTTCTTTATGCGATGGAGGCCAAGTGAACTGCTGAGAAGCAGATTTACTTTGGCTACAATTTTAGAGACTAAGAAGCCTACTAAGATTAGTCTCCTCTTGAAGGATGCAATTAGCAGCCGAAGAGCTGACTAACTCATGGATTTTGCTGCCTCAACTTCAGGGAGATATAAATATATTCTATCCGTCAGAAGTCCTTTTGAAGACTTCTCGCCGTTATCAAACCAGACAGAAATGCCTAGATTTGATAATTGAGCCGACCGAATGGCAGAGCTCAAGACAACTTCAAACTGAGTCACTCAAACGTGAATTGACTCTGGATGTAGCGAGGCAAGAAGTGACGATTTTGGGCAGGGAGCGGGTTTATAAAGGTATTGTTGTGAAGTGGGGATGAGTACTGTTTGGGAAGTTTGGGGGAAAAGCTGATGAGGAAAAGTAAGTTATTGGTTTTTCTCCAACAGGAGAAGTCTCGTCAGATAAGTTTCCTTAGGGGAGTCGTTGATGGGAAACCAATAAGAACTCGAGCCGAAAATTGGGTCTGGATCGGGTAAATGGGCCAGACGGCATTGTCTAATCGGAGAATACAATGTGGCTCTGACGAAATGACAAAAAAAGGAGTGGAAAGGGGAAGGAAGCTGCCAGAACAATTTCGTAGTACGGTCTCTGTATATTTTTTATGCATATTTGTATAATTGAAAATTTGTTTACAAAATATATCTGTGGTTTTGAGGAAAAACCAGTTAAGTCACATTTTTCGACAAATTTGGTTAAGAGCGGAAATTGATATATTTTTATGTATATTTTCATTTGTGAATGTCGAAATATTATTATCTGATTTAAATTTGGCTCAATTTTGACAAAACATAACCAGTGAAGTGTCATTTTTGAGGAAAAACCAGTTAAGTGCACCCGTATTTAGGAATAACCAGTTAAGTTCCCATTCAAAATACATACAAAAACTTAAATTTAATATCGGTAACTTAAACGTTACATTTTACCTTTACTTTGCATTAGAAATGGTATCCAATAGACATAAAGAAGATTGATATAAAAATGCAAAAGTTTACTTTTGT
>JABFPB010007639.1:0-10818 GCA_022817645.1 Ceratoteleas bidentatus | reverse complement strand
AAAAGAGGTAACAAAAGGTTATAATTGCTAATAATGTGTTTAAAGCTATGTCCTTGACCTAAAAATGAATGTTTCATGTTGTCTGTTTAAGTATTAATTCAAATGTGACCTAAGGTGTGAGGTTATGGCGCAGTTGGTCGGCGTTAGTAAGTAGTTCGGTCGCCGTGGCCTGCGTTACGGGAAAATACTTTTCCTGCATAACTCTTGCCACCGAACTACTTGATTTTCATTCAAAATCGATCATTGAAAAATAATTGTTTTTTCTTACAGTGGAAAATATGATTCAGGATTGTTGGTGTACAGTCCGAAAAGTGGGAACAAATTTCGGTCGAAGTCGAATTTCAGTTGAGCAGCGCCGCCTACGTTGAATTTATTCACCAGGACGAGTTCTTCCAAGAAGTACTGAGAATGAAAAGAAAAACTGAAGTTTCATTGAATGTAAAAAGTTTCAAGAAGTACATTCGATTGGATTCATTTAATCCAATAAATTGACCTAATCAAATTGTTAATTCTTTGTTCAATCCAGAATAATATTTTATTTTACTGATTTTTTAATAAGCGAACAAAAATAAAAAAAATAAAGAAAAGGTAAGACATAATTTAATTGAGTTAAAAAAACAGAATAAACTTTTGGAATCCAGTATACTTGATCGAGATATTTTGCCAGATCTCGCCAGGCTTGCTTAAAAATAGGCAAAGCAAGTGTTTTGTTAAGCAAATGCAGTCGGTCGGCCAATTCGCGGAACATTGGACATCCACTTGGAGTCAAAGATAAGGATGACACTTCTTCTCGTTCCATGGAAAACCACCTGGAAGCAAACAATTTCTTTCTAATATAATATTTAAAAAATAAAAAATAAAAAATGTAAACAAATTAAAATATAAAATAAATAAATAGTGCGAATATATTACAAACAAATAATACAAATATAAAATTACTCTTTTATTTGCATCGTCCTTTTCTCAATTGAGAATCCAAGATAATTATTTTTTCCTGCGAAAAGTAACCCGAAATGTTCATAACACAAATATCTATCCAAAAATCCAAATATTTTCTCTGCAAATTATAAGTGAATTGTTTATCAAAAATACCTATCGGATCTATAAGCTCGACTTTTTGCCTTAACGTCCAAAATCACAGACTCGACGATTTCCGCGATCAACTTCCTCTCCAGTCTTTGGAGAAGGTCCACCGCATTGTCGAAAACGGTGCCTTGTTGGTCGGCGATATCTTCAGGAACAATGTCGTCGTCTTGATAAGCCGCGATTTCCACAGCCTCAATTCGTTTTTGGAAGAAATGCAACTTGAGAAAATGCTGCGATGGAAAATTAGAATTTCATTTTAATCTTATTTACAATTCGTTACATTAAAACAATTATTTACTATCGATAAATATCAATATATTTCGATAAACCATATATATCGATATACTTCGATAACCGATGTATATCAATATACTTCAATAATCGATATATTTCGATAAACGATAAACGATGTATATCGATACACTTCAGTAATCGATATATTGATATACTTCGATAATCGATATACATTGATAATCGATATATCGATATACATTGATAATCGATATATATCGATATACTTCGATAATCGATATATATCGATATACTCCGATAATCGA
This sequence comes from Ceratoteleas bidentatus, assembly GCA_022817645.1. Taxonomy (NCBI): domain Eukaryota; kingdom Metazoa; phylum Arthropoda; class Insecta; order Hymenoptera; family Scelionidae; genus Ceratoteleas; species Ceratoteleas bidentatus. The sequence goes on along the minus strand of JABFPB010007639.1, from coordinate 9,175 downwards.
TATACTTCGATAATCGATACACTTCGATAATCGATATATATCGATATATTACGAAAATGCTGGGTGTTGAGATTCAATATTTTTTGTTTCTTACAACTGTGGCGCCCCATTCCATTAAAACAGAGGATACGTAATGTAAGCTGTTCAAAATGCGTGGCATCAGTGAAGTCAGCGGAAATTCGAACTCCTCGTGGAGAAGCTGCAGAAGTCGCACTCGCCAGTCGTCAATCAGTTCCAATTGCAGATCCAGAAACTGTAATCTGTTTTGCGAATTGGAATTCTTGGATATTCTTGTAAAATTAAAAGTAAAGAAAACATTTTTTTGGGTATTTTGGTACCTATGTCCAGGCTGAGGCAGATGACTGTATCTGTCTGTAATGGTCATGAGCAGAGTCAGGAATGCATCGGCGCATTCTGTGATTTTCATTTCGTCCATGTCAGACCTCGTCAGCATTTCCCAGGCCGTGTCCGAGCTGAGAATGATGTCCATTTTTTCGGTCACATCTGACAATTTTCACAGTTGTTTTCTTATTATTAACTGACAATTCGTAACATTGAAATGCAATTTTTTATTTTAGAAAATTAAAAAAATAAAATTAGTTAATTTAAACTCTTGTATTAATTTACCATTCTTTCAGTTTCATTCTAAAGTTTAACGAGTATAATTTAAAGTTTGAAATATAGAGTAAAATAAAAATGCAAAAAACATTGAAAAATGTTTAAATGTTTAAAGATATACATTTTCTTAGATTGTATAGTCTTTTTGGTATTGGATGTGTGATTAATATAGAAATTGTATTGATTGAGAAAATGAATCGATTACATTTCTTCTCCATGTTGATCCACTTGACAAAAATGTGCGCCTGAGTCAGAACCGAAACTGTCGCAGGCTGGTTCGCAGGATAAAACAAAGACTCCCTCAGTTCTTTCTCGAATCCCAAAGCTTCGTCCACCATATGGGCGAACAGAGAATCGTCGTATTGAACCACTTGCAATTCCGAATGTAACTTTTCCACAGCCATTTGGACGACTGCTCGCATAAACTCGACCTGACAATAATCAATACTTTTTTAATTAATTTTTTTCATTAATAAATTAGTGTTATTAGTAATTTAGTAGTAGTAGTAATTAGTAAAAAAAGAGATTAAAGTTAAAACTTTAATCTCTTAATTTTTTCATTTAACCCTTTTTACAATTTTACATTTTTAACTTTTTTGAAAATGTTTTTTAATTTGTTTAATTAATAAAAATGAAAAAAAAATAACATTAAAAATGGTTAAAAAAGAATTTAAAAGAAAAGATTTTAAGACAAAAGAATTTCTCTAACTTTAAAATCCACATGTTCGAACCCGACGCACAACCTTGCTACAGGTTGCACGTTATTTTTTATCCAATCAGAGTGGTCCTTGATCCACGTCAAAACTTGAGTAAAAAACCATTCCGGCTTATCTCGTCGGTTGGTTTGTTTGTATCCAGTGAAATGGTAGAAGAATCGTTGTTTCAATGGACGAACCAGCAGAGAAATTGGAAGACTGACTGGAGCGAAATCCACCAGAAAACTCGAGGTCACTGACTTGGAATGGTCTTCTCTGATTAAATTTGTGTTAAGGAAATATTGAATTAAAAAAGAAGGAAAAATTGAAAGTAAAAGAAGTACAATAAAAGAAGAAAAATTATGTAAAAAATGTAAACTAATTGAAAAAAGAAAAATTTTATTTTTAAAAAATGTTAAATTATTTCTAAATTAGATTGCATTTAGGAAATAATTCAATTAGTAAATTAAAAAATGGCAATTAATGCAATAAAAAATAAAATTAAAAATTCAATTATAAAATAATTTTAAAAATGCAGTTAATAAAAAAGGTTTAAAAATCAAATCAGTTCTATAATTTCCTTTCACATTTCATGTTTAATATCCTTTCATCATGAAATGTGAAAATTTGTTATTTATGATTTGGATTTCGAAATACTAAATTTGCAAGAGTTTAAAATCGCAAATTTAATGTTCTTGAATTTGTGTTGAAATGTTTGTGAAAAATTTTCAAAGGATACGGTAATTGGAGGTTCAGAAGATACTCAGTGAGAATCTTGAATCGGACAAGATTTTCCGGATTTGGTGGCGAATTAAGTACAGAAACATTAGCGCCACAGAAAGGCCATTTTAAGGCTTTTAAAACTTCATTGTATTCCCTGAAACAAACTCAATTTAAATAATTTCATAAACTTAAATTGAAACATGAAATTGTATGTCTTTTTGGCATAAAATTACACGTTTCACAATTTTATAATAACTTTAAAGTTTTCTTTAAACAAATTGTAAAAAGAATTTTTGTAAAAAATACTCTAAACAAGAATTTTTAAGAAAAATCTCTAAAAAGAATCTATTGAGAAAAAATTCTAAAACATAATGTTTTGAAAAACACTCTAAAAAAGAATTTGTTAAAAAACCTCAAAAAAGGAATTATTTGAGAAAAACTCTAAAAAAGAATTTAAAAAATTAATTCTTTGAAATAGAATACTTGAAAAACTCACGAGCTTAATTTCACTTTGATATGATTGTGCCAATAGTGCAAAGTGTTATTAACAAAATTGACTAAATAGGTACAGGCTGACTGTTTCAAGCTCAGATATAATTCAGTCAATTCCATATAAAGTGTAATTAAAGACTCCTCATTTCCTGTCAGCAACGCTGTTTCCAATTCGATGCTGAAAATTAATTTTTCATTTTTCATATTAAAAACAACATTTAGATTATTTCTCAATTAAAGTGGGGATGAAATTGAGAAATTTACTTGAGATCCTGAACCGATTTGATAACCTGCAAATAAAGCAAGGCCTTTTCCATTTCGCAGATTTTGTCCACCGCATCTTTAACGCGACTCAATTTCTTGTTCTGTTTGCCATCCTGGGAAATTAGTTTCAGCAAATTCTCGCAATCCTCGTGGACTTGATCCACTTTTGCTGATATTTCATCACTCTCTTGGATTACACTTTTGATTTTTGAAGGAACTTCTGTTGCTAATGTTAACTATATAAACAGAGAAATAAAATTTGGTAAAATATGATTGAAAAAAATGAAAAAAAAAACAAAATAAAAAATAATTTAATAGAAAATGAAAGATAAATTACTTTTAATAAATGTATTTATTTTTAATTTTATATTGTTATAAAATTATATTATAAAAAAATGCTAAAATTAATTTTGAAAAAACTAAATTAATTAAATAATAAAATAATATCTCTGTAAATCATTCAATATTAATTTATGTTATTTTATTCTGAAATAATTAATGTTAATTAAATGATGTATGATAGTTATTATAAATAATTATGTGTGTTTTAAATATTAAAAATATGAAAAAAAATTATAGTGAATAAAACATACATGAATCATCACAAAATATATAACTATATATAAAATAGGAACTGGCAATATGCACTCAAAATTTTGCACAAAAACTTTTATTTCAACAAAATATTCCTTATATTTTGTTTTACTTAATAAAATGGTAAAATTACTTTCATGCAAAAAAAATGCAAAATCTGTATTGAAATTATTATGTCTAACCTAAAAAAAGAACTAAACTCATACGACTGAATAAATAAAAAAATACTCATCTTAACCTAACTTTCGCAAAAATGAGCGAAAAAAACGTATTTCCAGGCGAAATTACCGATTCTTCGACGACTCTCAGTTGACTCTCCAGCTGTTCGTGGATTGAGGTTAGTTTGTCCAGATTCTCCAGGTCCGAACCGATCTGCTCGTTGAAGTTCCGGATAACCTTATCGCGCACGTCCATTTTGCAATCTTAACCTCAATCGGCCGCGAAAATCAATCATTTGCGCGATTTTCTCGCGAATTTCGTCAGCGGAGTCGCGGTTTGTTTACATCCGTTGAAGTGTCAAAGTGTTAGCAAAACAGGACACGTACTTACTGACTGTTGGTAAAGTAGGACGCTTACTTACCGACTGTTGGTAAATGTTTTGATTTCCAGCCAAAGTCAGCTGTTCCTATTTCGACGAATGTTTACGTTTTTTCGAGAGGCGGAATTTCGCGAAAATTGCAGTTTTCGAAGTGTTTTGCATTTTTTTGGAGTTTCGAGTTTCGAGGAGAAAGCGCGGGAAATTTGAATGTGGTTGAAAGATTGTTTTGAAAAGTGCGATTGAGAAAACTTTTCGAGGTTAGAATCGGGGGGAATTGAGGTTACTTTTTGGTTTTGGGGATTATCGGACGACAATTTGGGGAATTGTTGTTCGATAATGAAGCGGGCTTGTGATTTTGAAATTGCTGGAGGGAAAGGTAAAAAATGGTGGATTTTGTTTTTGAGAATTTTTTTATGTGAAATATAAAGATTTCTGAATAAAGGAATTAAACATTTTTTTGAAAAATTAAACATAATGTTATTTAATAAGTTTACTACATCTTAATTATTCACATTTCCTTTTATTTCCAGTCTTGAAAATGGATCAAAGTGAGACTCCAATGGACGTATCTCTGATCGTCAATCACGATAGGATTTCCAAGAATTCTGCCTTAAGTTTAGTGGAACTGGCCAGAGAAATAGAAAAAGTAAAATAACATAATTTTTTATTAATTTTTACACATTACCAATGATAATAATTTGTAAAACTTTATTATAAATAATTATTTATAAATAAATGTATAAATAATTATTTATTTATAAATAATTATTTATAAATTATTGCTCAATTAATTAAACAAATTATAATTTTACATGTTTTTCTAATAGTAATAATTTTCCAAAGAATGATGAAAATATTTTGAGTATTTATATTTTATAAAATTGAATGAATATAAAATTGTTAATTTCTTTTCTCATTTTCAGGCAAATAGTCACATAAAAAGCAGCACTTCCACCAAATTGAAAATGATCACTGACCAAGTTCGATACCTTCAAAGACAAGCTGAAAACATATTAATAGAAGCGAAAAGAAACATAAAACTGCACGAAGTTTCCTGCAACTTTGTCAAACAACCTGGTCACATCTACCATTTATTCCAAAGAAGTTCCGGTGAACTTTACTTCTCCATGATCAGTCCAGAAGTACAAGAATTCAAAATTATAATCCATTTTATACAGAAATACAATAAATCATACTCAATTAATTGAATTGATTAAAATTAATTGAACTGAATGGAAATTTTAATTGACTTCAATTTTAATTAAATGGTTAAATTCAATTTTGTATTCAAATTAATTGAAGTCAGTTAATTTTTTTTTATTGAAATTAATTTTATTCAATTAAACTTTCAAATGAAATTAACTGAATTCAATTAAACCTTTAATTGTACACTTAATAATATGTACACTTAACCAATATCCATTAAATCGTTCAAATTAAAATTGATTAAATTAAATTAAAGTTTCAATTGAAGTTGCACATTTCAATTGTTCCAACCCAAAACTCCAATTAATAAATTATTAATCAATAAAAAAACACCATTTTTATTGATCTTTAATTAATCGTTTTAGGAATGGGGAAAGTCTGGTCCAAAACAAGAATACAAAGGATCTTTCAGACTGGAGTTTGACCAGTCTTGGACTCCAGTGTCAGATATTCCAGACGTCGACACAGACATGAAAAGCATTCAGAATGTCGTTGAAAACAATCTGTTTGGCAATTCTACAGTTCCTTTCATTACGAATCAGCCCAATTGAGCGTCGAAATTCACATTGCTGTGAATAATTCCGATTTTACATTTTACGATATACATAAATGTCATTGATGACTGAATGTGTTAATACATTAATTATACTTTGATAATTAATGTATTAATCAACTAAATGATTATTGATACAAAATAGGGAAATAATGTGTATTGTATAGAAATGTATATTATATAGAAATGTACAAGTACTTCAAAGTTAATAAACATATGAATTGTATTTAAAAATTTGAATAAAAAATTATATGAAAAGTTCAATTGAGTCCCTTTTTATAAACCAACATCCCAAAAGACAAATAAGAGAGAAAATGCTAAATACAAAAAGAATCGAAATGCAATTTTTTGAATTAAAAAAAAGAAAAAAAATGGAACAAATGTTAATTAAAATGAAATAATTAAAAAAATATTAAGTACTTTTTCAAATGGAAAAATATTTTCTTATTAAAAAAAGTAGTTAATATTTGAAACGCAAAATGTATTAAATGAGCGAAAAAGGCTAAATCCTCGATGTTTTCCATTCATCGTTTGTTATCGATCATTTGCCATTGATGATTGGCATTAATGAAAATAATCGAATAGCAAAGCGATTAGTGCACCGGCAATAAAGAGTGACCGGATATTCTATTTGTACAATGGCCGCTTCGGTGGCTGACTAAGCGTAGATGTCGCGTTTTCGCTATCGTTGCTCTTGTTACCGTCACGTTTGAACTCCAGCACGAATGTTGGCACATCTAACCTGACACAATGAGCTGTTTGTCATCAGCGCCGATCGATCCCCCGATTGTTTCGCTTCCACCTTTTTTCAACAGTATTGTTCATCAGCTATTCATTCAATACTTTTCCCCTCTCTTTCCATTTTGCAATTCTCTCTCTCTCTCACTTTTAACTTTTTGTCATTTTACAACATCCCATCAAATTTGAGCTATTATATTTTCGATAAAGAAAGAATAAAATTAAAAATGGGAAAATCTTTAAGTTTTAAAAAATGTCATTAAAATTAAAATGGAAGATTTTTTCGAAAAACAAACATTTTTTTATCTATTTTCGAAATTGTAAATTGTTTACGAAGAAAATTTTTTTGTAAATTCCTGTTGAAATTTGAAATAACAAAAATTGGAAGGTGGAAAAGTTTGGTTTTCGAAATAAAAAAAATTTAATGTAACTTGAATTTTTATCTTGCTTTTTGAATTGTTTTTAAAACTGTTTAAATATAACTTAAAAAATTGTTTAACAATGATTATAAACAATTATTATAATTCGTAATGAAGTGGAGGGAACCGAATGTTTGACGATGATCCTGACCTCGATATCGGATTGAGAATTCCGGTGACACAATTATGATGAGCGAAAGAGCAATAATGATTACTCAACGAAATTTGGAGAATGCCCGTGTAAGCGTGCAAAGTTACATAATCCAGATGGCTCGTCAGACTTATTTTTAATTGCAGCAATTGTACGGAATACGAGATTGATCTTTTTTTAAGTTAAATTTTACTAATTTCAATGAAACTCATTTCAGTTTCGTGGAATTAATGTAACTTAACTCATTTTTTATAATTAATTTATATTTTATTTAAAAAAATATTTAATTTTAGTTTACAATGATTCAGTTTGTTTACGTTTCGTCACCTTTCCAAAATTTTATTTACAACTGATAAGAATGCGAAATTAATCTTTATAAAATTTAATTCATTTCAATTCAATTCAAATAACTTTACCTAGTTTATTTCTTTTATTAATTTCAGTTTGTTTATGATGATTCACGTTTGTTTACATTCTGTGACCTTTCCCTAATTATTAAAGTTTGTTTCCGATCGTTTCTGTTATTTTATAATTTTTTTTATTTATTTGACTAACAAAACTTTGTTTCATATATATTTATATATATATATATGTGTGTGTGTGTGTGTGTGTGTGTGTGTGTGTAGGTGTGTGTTTTATGAAATTCGCCGGAAAATAAAGGAAAAAATGGGTTCGATTGTCAAAATTTACACTGAGAGAAATCGCTTTTGGTTGAAATTGTAAACGGAATCGGTTTGAACGATAGTTGGGCTTGTTTTTACCAAAAAGTATATTCGGTTACCGCGTCGTGTTTCGGTGTAAAAGATATAAATATATACATGCAGCTAATTTAACGGCGAAAAATAAATTTAAAAAATCGTTGTTTACGTTTCCGCCGTTTTTTCATTTTTCAGTTAATAGAAGCGAGAGTCGATCCAAACATTTACTTACCCGGTTAAAAACTCGCATGCAATACTCATGATTTGTAAACATTTCTGATTGTTTCCGTTCGGATACGTAATTTGTTTATTTTTGTTTCCAGAATGTTCTGTGAATTTTGTCGATTTGAAAAGAAAAAACTCAAATTGCATCTTTTTTCACGTTTTAGATAGTAACTTAATTTGAAATGTAAAGAAATCAGTTGCAGAATTATTTATTTATCATTATTAATAAGAATAAAAATGAAATTAAATGATTTGTCGATTTTGTAAATTATGAAATAAAAATGGTCAATTGACATTAAACTGGTATTTACATATTAGATATTATTGCCGTAATTATTCATTGTTATTAATATTGCATTCATTTACTATTGTGATTGTTATTTTACGTAACAGAAAGCTATTACATATACTTATCATAATACTTTCATTTAGTTCGCGATTGGAAATCTTTCTCTACAATGATTTCGATCAGAATTGATCTGCGATACATTAATTTTGACAATGAAAACGTATATTTATGAAGTATATATTTTGCAAAAAGATGTTTTTTTATTTACTTAACATTTTTGCTCCAACAGATATTGAATTGTTTAAAGATCAATCAAATAAATGAAGCATTTCATGGTACGGCGCAAAAGTGTTTAATTATGGTATTTTTATGGTACAATTTGTTAGAATTTGTTGTTTATTCACTCTTACTTATTCTCTTTTTGTCTTTTTCCTTGAGTGAAAACGAATACAGTGATAACAATTAATCTATTATCACAGGCTTTTTAACGAAATTGTAATCAATTTTAGTGTTCTTGCACTGGTAAAAATTCAAGATTTGATTGCCAATATATATTTTTTCGTGATTTTATTTCAGTAGTTCAAAATTGGTCATGTGTATTTGCCTGAAATATGCTTGTAGGAATATTTATATGATCTATATTTTTCAAAATGTTTAATAAATAAATTCTTACAATGACCCCACTGCAATTTAAATTGTATAATTTTTGTTTACAATGAAACGCATGTTGAATATTTATACAATAGATGCACGGTTAAAAAATTGAATTAAATAAAGCCAAGGGAAAATTATGGATGTGTCATCCGTAAATGTAATCGTTCTTTGGTCCCAAACAGTTCGTGATGCTGGCAGGTCGGCAAAATTTCATAACCCACTACCCGCGTTAAAAGTTCCCGGCAATTCCGTTGAAGGAAAAACTGTACGGAATTGCCAGGAAATGTGTCAACGATATTTCCAGTGTAGCTACGGAAA
>JABFPB010007638.1:0-10820 GCA_022817645.1 Ceratoteleas bidentatus | reverse complement strand
AATGACAGTTTCTAACCAACAACCTAACCTTTTTGAGATGTCATAAGAGATACAAACACATATAAATATGCAATAAACAGAAAAGTTAGAACAAACAATTTGAAATAAAGCTAACAAAAATAAATTAAAATAATAATACATTGAATTTGGACAATAGAGAAGTCTCGTCAACACGTGTTAGACTGATTGCTCGCACTGCGCATGCGTCACGCGCTTGAAAGAGACGCGGCATTTTCCCTCAATGCAATTTACATTGAGAGAAGATTATTGTCGTTTCGCAGCAAAATGAAAATGATTTTTAAGGCAAGTTTTTTGTCTTAAAAATGTTGTTGAATTGAGTAGATGATGTTGAGTGTTGTTTTAACGCAATTCTTTTTTAATTAAAGTGAACTCCATCAGAAAGATACGCATTGTCTCTCAACAAGGAAATTTTTTACAGTGTATAAATATGGACATTTTGAAAATGACAAGTATGTATCTCTTAGAGATAGATAATTAAAATAGTATAGAGAAATATAATTATATTTCTCCACCTTTTGTACGATACGAAGCTGTATTGAACTCTGTAGATAACCTCTGGCCAAGTATTTCAAATTTAGTTTCAAACAATTGATTATGTTTCTTAATGAATATAGCTATATCCTTGACAACAGTAACGTAATGAATTTGTTTGAACATTGCGATATTCATATTCTAAATTATGATGATCTAAAATTACCATTTTTCAAAATATGAATTCTCAAACCCACTAATTTGTGGAAAATTGTTTGCATGCATTTTCGCTCGAGAAAAATATATTTGCTTGTACACGATGTATTAAACTCCCCTGAAAAAATCGAGAATTGAAACGGACGTTTCTAATGCCTTTACTATGAGTCCGGGCAAAATTAAAAGACATTAAAATCAAACGTATTCTACTGCTTTCAATAACTTTCTATTTCTTGAATGAAAAAGAAATAAAATAAAGTCAACATTGAGATTGGAACTCGGAAGCTTGCAAATGCCAGTTTAACCATTCATCCAACAGGGTACATAATACCTTTCATTAAAATAACAATAGAAATCATGCCGAAGTCTATTTCATCGAGAAAATTAAAAATACATAACTTATAAAGATAGAAATAGAAGGCAATAAAAGTGAATATAAACTGCAATGCTTTCTATTGCTTTTTTAAGAAAGGTAATTGAAATTAACATTTTCTAATTGCCTTCTATTTTTTCCTATTTCCACATTTTTGCAGGGTGTATGCAATATGTTTTTGTCAATGTTGTCATACGGGAAAAGAGGTAAAGTTAAGAGTTTAGTATTACCTATTTATTTCTAAGACTTTAATTGAAATGAAGATTCTGATAAAATGTTGTATACAATTTGTTAATGTGTAGTAACAGGTAAAAACTAGTTCTATACAAGTCAATTTGACTTGTATTTTCAGTTCTTGTCACGGAACTGAAAATGATAATGGCAGCAGGGTAAGATTTCTGTGTGTTTCACGGTAAATTGTCTTGGTATTTCTCATACTTTTTTCTCAATTTAACATGAATTTTTAGCTCAACGCCACTATCATTTCAATTCCGTGACAAGCAAGGTAAATTTCCTGTATCTTTTTCCTCAGTGTAAGAAATCACGTTTTCCTTATTGAAAAATAAAATTTGTATTAAGACTCGAGGAAAATAACCATCTTTTTCCTAAAATTTGTTGAATACCTAACCATAGTTTGTTTTATTTAAAACCGTTTTCATTCGTTATGAAGTGTGTGATGGACGCCTTTATTAATAATTGCTACGAAGAAATATTCGAGAATATTGTTTCCTCTTACTGAATTAAATGTTAATACATTTGATATATGTTTAATGTATTCTAGTTATTTATAAAAACAGTAAAAGAGCAATCTTTGATTGACAAAATAACGATAACTGCAATTTAGTTATAATTAATTATATTGAGTATAACGTGAAGGTTGACTAATTAACAGACTAAGCTTTGTTTTCTATTTCTAATAACTAATTCACTATTTCTAAGTTTTAAATTTGATCTGGCGGCTGGAATTTAAACTACTTAATTTTGAAATTTGTTAATTCTAACAGCACTGCTTCATATCGTGCGCTGTAAACTTAATCGTTCGAATAAATACATATTTTATCAACTGGATTGTCCTGGTATTTTGATTTCATATCAACGACACTGAGTGAAATTTCTTGGGAAAATTTTGTCAAATACATTTTGCCTTCATTCCTAGTTTTTGTAACTATTACAATAATTCCTGTCAAAACTCCGAATGATTTATCCAACATTTTTGGTAACAGTTTCAAAAACTTAATAATGAAGGGAAAACGCATTTTGTCACATATTTCTAGTAACGGTTACATGCAATTCTATAAACGATTACAAAAATTTATCTCGGTGTAGAACTTGACGTAGTACTATCTTATGATAACGTAATGAGTGCAAAAAAGATCAAATATATCTCTACACTACTCAAGGAACGATCTACCCTAACTTCACTATACATTGAGTAAATGTACGCTGACTGCTTGCCCTCTTAATGTCTGATACATCTGAGATTGAAAATGTTCTTATCGAGCAGTTTAGTTTTTAGAACTGCATATATCATATCTGCACTGTATGTAGGTATTAGAAATGAATGCTTTACAATAGAAGTGTAAGGTGCGAGACGAAATTTTTTTGATTAACTCAATATCTTTTTAAGTTAACTTCATGTTAATGTGGAAAATATTTATGTCCTTTAAACCGAGCGATTTGATTCGTACCAACAATTAATTAGTATTAAGTAAATTACAATACGTGAATTTATTTATTAAATATAAAAATAGATTGTTGCAAGTAATGTTAAGAAATCGCATGCAGTGAGTTGAGACATCAAACCTGTTAACTGCACCTGTCACAATATAATGCGATAACAATTTTAATAAGAAAATGTATATTCATAAAACAATTATATATATGTATATACATATACATTATATCTGAACAAACTCGAGAGAAGTATATAAGCTTGGCCCCCACATTCGAAAGGCACTAGTTTCAATTTGTAGAATTGACTGGATCAATCCAAGGTTTGAGCTCAATTGACATACTTCTAAGTGATTTAACCATAAACTGAAAACTGCACTTCTCACAATTACTTATCTCCGAACCCGCGTCTTAGAACAAGCATACTTTCTGGACGCAAACAGTAAAAGCCAAAACAACAACTCAAAATAATTAATGCAGTAAAATCGCTAGATTTGATTCCCCTGAAAGTCCTGTTGTTTAATCGGAAAATCCTTGATTTTAGATGCGTGCTTTCATCCTTGTACTGTGTGTGGCTGCCTGCCAGGCTGGTTTGCTCCAAGCCCCACTTAAGGGAGGACTCCCATTGCCTGCCCATGGTCTCCCATTGTCTGCTCATGGCCTCCCACTGGCTGCCCACCGTCTCCCATTGAGTGCTCACCGCCTCCCATTGGGAGCTCACCGTCTCCCATTGGGTGCTGGTCTCCCACTGAGTGCCGCTGGACTCCCACTGAGCGCCGCTGGTCTCCCACTGGGCGCCGCTGGTCTCCCATTGGCTGCACCAGGCCTCCGTCTCCCTGCCGGCCCAATGCGCCCACTGATCGTCACCAGACCAGTGATGCTGCCACAGAGGACCCAAATCATCACCAGGCCAGTGCCAGTACCATCCCCACCAAGGATCATCGCCGTGCCAAGGCCAATCCAACCACCACCAAGGATTGTCACCATCAACAGGAGAATCCCAGTCCCATCCCCACCAAGGATAGTGGTTGTCCGCAGGCCAATCGATCTCCCACAACGTGTTTTGGTCCCAAGGCCAGTCCCATCCCCACCAAGGATCGTCACCATCAACAGGAAGGTCTCCATCCCACACCCAGTCATCGTTGACAGGCCATACCCAGTACCACAGCCAATTGACGTACCAAGGCCAGTCCCAGTCCCAGTCAAGGTCCCAGTTCCAGTGAGGATCCCAGTCCCAATCCCAATGAAGGGTCTGCCACTGAAAGGCCTGAGACTTCACTAAACATGAAAGCACGATCACAAGGATTGGATCCGGTTGCCATTTTGATTTCAACATGAAACGTGACGAGGGTCATTTATACGATTAAGTGGTAATGTTATTAATTATGATGGCGACAAACATTTTAATTTATGGAACACGTAGGAGGCTGATCATTGTAGCAATGGAAGTTATTTATTTGGTGTAATTTGAATTCGAGGATCAACAAGTCTGAGGGTATTGGGAGCATTTATGGTTGATGTAACGTGATTTGTAATTTATTGTAAATTTGAATAATAATTTCTTTGATCAATATGTACATTTCATCGCTTCTGAGGGAATGATTTTGGAATGTTTGTCACAAAGTTTCATCTTAAACTGGTTAATTACCATGCAAATTTATTTAATTTCGTTAAAGTTAGGTTTTGCAATTACAAGTACATTATTTACATAATAATTATGTTATTATAAGTATTACGACTGAAATTGGGGTTCCAAATTAGAGTAATGTGAAGGATAAATGAGTTATTTCATTGCTGCAATGGTGAAGTTAGTTCCAATATACTTGCTTGATCGATGGGGTAATTGTTTATCTTTTCATTTTTGCTTTCAGAACTTCACTAACGAAAATGGTAAACGGATAAAGTCCTGCATTTGGAAAATGGAATAATATTTTACTTCTCCTTCATTTGGCAAGCGTAAATTTATTTCCACTTTTGTATCATTGGCTCATTGAAATTAAATTTACTTGACTAATTGAATCACTGTTTTGTGTTATTATTTCGCAAAAATGTGAGTAATTTTTGAACGACATTTTTGCACATGTGTCCCCCAAATCCGGTAAAGCAAATTGATTTTACGTAAAGTGTTATCAGAGGTGCTTTAGGAAATGTCCTGCGGTGAAAATGCGTACGCAATTTTATAATCTCATCCACTTTACCAATACGTTATTTTTAATTCCTTTTTAATATTATTCGAAGTTATTTTGTGTCATGTATTACGTAATTTCTCATTGAAATCGATCGTTAGTTGAGGGTATTTTGCTTTATATTAATGTAGTGAGAATGTAATGTCATAATTTTAGTTTAACATATAATGTCCGTAAGTATACAGTTCCCCGGACTACAAGTTTTTTAATTTTAATACGTTTCAGTAAGTTTCAGTCAGTCAGAAAGATATAAAGTTGATGTTATACTGAAGATTGTCCTTTTCCTGCATATTTATTCGCAATTTGATTGGGCGGATTCAAAACGGTCAATATTAATAAAAAGTTTATATATTTTTAAGTTTGAATCGGTAGCTTTACGTCTTAATTTTATTTTTCTTTATTTATTGATAATTTTTTTAATATTTGTCAATAGACTGACCAGAGCAAAATTTTGTATTTATAGGCGAATATTTCGAAAGATAAGCTTTGTTACATCCTCAAACATACTTTGTTACAAAGTATGTTTGAGAACATACTTTGTTACAAAGTATGTTTGAGAAGGGTATTTTGAAAACGGTTATTTCAATTGCAAAAAATAAGGTTTTTATACCGTCTCTCAACGACATTTTGAAACATAGGTTTACGTTACTCATCATTTTTTAAATACAGAATTTCCCTCGGGTCAGTCTGCCCCGATAGAACAAGATGTATATTATACGTATATTAGATGGACATTCATACATAAAATAGATATATACATATAATATACGTATATTATACATATATTAGATGTATATCAAATTGATGTTCTATCTGGGAGTCGTATTTGATGAAAAATGTTCACTTGACAAGTCTAATTTTTTTAACTATTCACCGACAATAAACAGATTTACGAATAACTACTGACAGGATTTCCTGTTGCACAAAATGACACTTTTTTAATGTAATTTTTTTTAGGTTGATTATCTGAAATTTTTAATTGGCTCTAATCTCACTGAGACCATTAACGAGATGATGAAAGAAGCTATTGATGACACTGTTGCCCAAAAATTAAGCTGGACCGGGTGGCACGAGACCGTGGAGTTTCCAAATACGAAACTATTCTCAGCATTTTGCGGTACAATTGATTTACTAAATTTTCACTAAGGCTTGAAACTGTAATCGAAAACGAAACCGGTACCGAAAGCGATGTAACTTAGAAATGTCTCTTAAAAACCAAAAAAGATACCAAATGAAACTGTTTAGGCTCTTAAACCGCTTCCAAGACGACTCATTTGAAATTGAAATTTAGGTTGCAATTACATAAATACTAGAAAAAAGTAGCAAATTTGTTATGAAAAGTCTTTGTTTCACGCTAGAAATTCGTTTTCTAACTGATATTCTCAAAAATAATTTAAACGTTTTTATAACATTTTCATCAAAACATAGAGGTTGTATATAAATATATTTCTCATTTTTTCAGCACTTTCGCTAATTACTCAGAAACTAGATAGCAAATCGTATTTTTTCTTTCACAAATGACTGTGTGTTATATTAATATCTATATAGTGTTAGTCTTTTATCAAAATCTGTTTTGGTTCTAGTTATTTCGAAGAAATGAATGTTTTCAGACTAGTCTCCTATGCCGGTAATATTACTTTATGAAACTTTGGGGTTAAATATCACTGCAACTAGGTAAAGCCCGGGTAGAACATCAAGTGCCCAGATTTGATATACATCTAATATATGTAAAATATACGTATATTATACGTATATATCTATTTTATGTACGAATGAATTTGCGTGAAACTTCGGCAAATTAAATATCAGCAAAAACGAACCTAATTTCGAAATTTCATTGAATTCTATTTGATTTGACTTTACCGGAGAAATACCTTAAAACCTTATTTCTTTTTTACAGCGTAGATTAAAATAATTTTTCTCTATCTTTTTCTTTATTCTAAATCGGTTCCAAACAAAGTTTGGAACTGAACATTATTTGGAACCGATTCGAACCCATTCCGAAACAATTTGGAACCCGTTTGGAATAACCGTTTCATTAAAAATGTAAAGGCCAAAACCAAAGCCGAAACCAAATTAATAAAAAAAACCCGAACATCGAAAATAAATCGTATTGGTTGCGGTTTTCAAGCACCACAAAACAAATCTTGTTTTCCACTGTCTGCAATAGTAATTGCGTTTTTAAACCGAATTATTAAAAAAATTTCAATTAGATACAAGCTAGATAACAGCAAATATAATACAAATAAAAAAACGAAAATCTGAAACCATATTTAAAATGTCGATATATTTGTGTAAATAAATAACAATTATTTAATTAATTTTCAGATGCTGTATATTCTTCATCAAAATTTCCGAAACCAACAAAAGAGGAGCTGAAAAACAGCTTCCTTAGGGACCTGCAAAAGGCGAAACAGCGTGTCAGAAACAACAAAAGATCACAGACGAAAATGTAGGAACGGCTTCATTTTTAGTTCAGACAAGCCTAGTAGCCAAGTTATTTTTAGTTATTTGATATAAATCATATATTAATATATAAAAGATCTGTTGTGGAATTGCGATTCATACTTTTATATTTTTTGAAACTTTTATGTTGAACTATTTACAAGAAGAAAAAGTTAATAGTTTCAAAACAATTTCAAGCATAATAGTTTCAAAAAATATAAATATATGGATCGTAATTCCACAACTGAATAATTTGTAATACTGAAATGTGTTGAATTTGTGTTGTAATATTAAAAGTATTGAAATATTAAAAGTATTGTATTGTAATATTGAAAAAATATGCATTTTTATTTAATTTCAATCCCCTTTGCATGCACCATTTCATTTTTTGTTCTATTCATAAATTTATAAAATGATTTATTACATTTTTTAAATTTAATTTCCCCTATTAACAATTTTTATATTTTATATTATATTTTGAAATATTCCGTATTGTAGATATTTTATTTATGTATTATCTCCATGTAATTGCCCAATAATTGTACATTAATTGGGGAATTGTATATAGTAGGGTTACCACCACGTTATTGCCCAAAAATTGGTAAATTATTGATCAACAACATGGTAAGAGGTAACCTATATATGACAACTCAATAATGGGCCAATATTTAGCCAATTTTTGGTCAGCTGAATGTAGTAAGGTTACCCCCACGTGATTGCCCAATAATTGGTAGCTAATGCGGTCGTAGATGTGAACAATTATTGGGTTCAATTATTGACCAATTATTGGCCCATTTTGCTATCTGGGAGCTGATTCTAAGTAAGTACGGTTGATTACGCCGTACCCTAATACCACCCATTCTGGCGTAAAGTTACACTACTTCGGTGCAAATTTACATTGCAAATTTACGCCGATTTACGTTTCCAACCGTAATCAGCCGTACACTGGAACCTCTCACCTTTTGCATGTTCGGGACCAGAGACCCTCTGGCCTTTTGCAAGTTCCCTCCCACTCGATGCTACATTGTGATTGGTTAGTTCAGTTTTACTGGGCGTTCCTTTGACAAAAGGTTAGAGTGAAATTTGACAAAAGGCCAGAGGGTGCAAAAGGCCAGGAGGCAAAAGATGAGAGGTTCCAGTGTAGATTCATCTTATACAAGTGTCATTATCAAAAACACATTTTTAATGAGTTTTTGTGCAAAAATAGATTAACTATATAACATTGAATCATAATTACATTTCACAAGTCAATTGAGTTTTTTATTCAATACATATTAACATAAATAAATAAACGAAAATATACTCGGAGAAAAATTTACTTGCTTCATTTACTATAGTCGAATAGTAAACAGGTTGAGGTTAATTGAATCATATTTTGCGTATACATTTACCACAATTGTGGTAAATTTTATACCTGCACAGCTGTCCACCATGTTACCATTGATTGTGGAAATGGTTACCACAATTGTGGCTGTCTTCTCAAATTTTTCTCCGTGTATCTTAGAATGTTACAATTACTGAATTTGTTTTTGTTAATTGTAATTAATTGTAAAACTCAGTTGACTCATGACATGAGATTATGATTACATATTACATGACCAGTCTTAACTTTGCGACTTCTCGTTCACAAAATTGTCCATCATATGAGAATACTGTCGCTCATAAACAAATTTGTAATTGTAATATTTTAATTTAATAAAAGAATCTTGTTTAGGGACACTTCACTTTTACATTTGCTATTTTATCAGGTATTATTAACAAAATTGTTTATAATTGATAGTATTCTCGTGTGATAAACAAATTAGTGAGCTTGAAGTTACAAAGACTATTCTTATAGTAGGCTAGATAGAAAAGCACATTTCGAAGAATCTTATCAAATAATCTTTTAGAATTGTCATTTTCTGAAACACACGTAGAAAAAAAAACTGTACTGAGTGGCAATGTTAACATTCGCCGTTTCATTGCTCTATATGTAAGTAACTTGACCCTCGGCGGAAATTTCCATCGAGTTCCAGAAAATTTCCTGGAGTTTGATGAACATTTCCGTTTTATTTTGACAATTCCGTTTAGTATTTGAAGGAAATTTCTTGGAACTTGATGGAAATTTCCGTCGAGGTTCAAGCTACTTATATATAGCAAAGAAACGGTGAATGTTCACATTGCCACTCAGTACAGTTTTTTCTTCTACGGAATTGCCAGGAGCGGCATTACGTTTCTTCTTTATTTTATTTTTATTTTATTTTTATTCTATTTTTATTTTGTTTTTGTTCTATTTTTATTTTATTTTTATTCTGTTTCTATTTTATTTTTTTCTATCTATGCTCTGTTAGAAACGTGGCACCGTTGCAAAATGAGCAATGCCAATTCAACAAATTCCAAAACACTCAAAAAAATTCCAAAAAAATCCAAAAAACTCAAAAAAATGCAAAAAAAATAAAAATAGAATAAAAATAAAATAAAAATAGAATAAAAATAAAATAAAAATAGAATAAAAACAAAATAAAAATAGAATAAACATAAAAATGAAATAAAAATAAAATAAAGAAGAAACGTAATGCCGCTCCTGGAACTTTAAACGCAGGTCTTCATTATTCCCCCGTAATATCATCATTATTTCACTTATACGGTTCATCTAGACACTGCCTTATGTTATGTTGTCATCTGTCTACTCTAGGCGCGCCGACGTAGTTTTGCAATTAGTGTTGTTTCATTTACGGTCTTCACCGAGACTCCGAACTAGTTCTGATGGTGTTTTGCTGTTAACGTGTAGCCGATGAAATAGACTACGATGGATTGACTTTGTCAGATAAGTTTTGCATTTTTATTCATAAATAAAATATAACAAATAATAATTTTTGCATTTAATACTTTGTGGTAAAATATATATTATTTGTTGCAGGTATAATGGGAATGTACCTCCGCAGTAGATTAGCGGATGAGGCATGTTCTAATGCGCTCACCATATCACCCCATGATCAATTTCTACTGGGGATACTACGTCGTTTATGAACTCCGTCGTACATGAACGTCGATACAACGTTGTTTATGAATGTAGATATATCGTTTTGGAACGCCCCCACAACGTCGATTATGAAAGTTGGAACAAAGTAATTTCAGAATGTCGGAACAACGTTATATATAGAAACGTCGGAAAAGTTCGTTTGGGAACGTCAGAATGACGTCGGCCAGGAAGGTCGAAAAATTGCTAGATTCAACGTCATAAAGACGTCGTTTGCCAACGTCGGCTTGACTTATGTAGACGTCGTTTTGATATAGGGACGGCTGTACATTTCTGCCTGGATTGGAGCGTGCAGAGCTCCAGTTCATAGTTTCAGAAACCCTGACGAACAGAGTACACGGAGAATGCTGGGCAATGGTGGTCAACGCGCGGGACATCACTCAGCGTTGCCCGAAGAAAAAAGTACTGCTGAGCATCG
>JABFPB010007637.1:0-10816 GCA_022817645.1 Ceratoteleas bidentatus | reverse complement strand
AATAAAAAAAAAATGAAAACTTAAAAATTTTTTATTTTGAAAATTTTTAAATATTTTGAAATTTAAAAACCATTAAAAGTGTGAACAAATTTAAAAACTGGATTTAAAATTGGAATTAAAAAATTCAATTTTTAAATTTGTTCACACTTTTAATGGTTTTTAAATTTCAATATTTTTCAAAACTTTCAAAATAAATCATTTTTTAAGTTTTCATTTTTTTTAATTTGTTAAATTTTAAAAAGTTTTAAAAGATATCCTTAACGGATAGGCGATGTTTGGGCTGTTGCGAGAGCAAAATAAATCTTTTTCGAGGGTGACGTAGTAACCGAGTTAACTACGTAAGCGCTCATTATAATTGGTTGTGCGGATCCCGAGTTGTGTCAGTGAGCTTGTTTAAACGCCGCGCGGATGCAACTGTAATTGCAGTGTATTCGCGATGAGAGGGTGAATTGAAAATTTACTTTGTCAAAATAATTAGTTGTGGTGAAAATGGCTTAACAGATTTGTTTTTTTTTAATCATGTTTTCCAGTTTCGGAGTTTTCTATACGAGATTTAAGGTTATGTTTATTTATGTTTTTGAGGTCATGTCTGTTTATGTTTTAAGGTCATATTTATTTATCGTTTTGAAGGTCATGTTTGTTTATGTTTGCAAGGTCATTTTTATTTATGTTTGAAGGTCATATTTATTTATGTTTAAGGTCATATTTATTTACGTTTTTAAGGTCATATTTATTTATGTTTTTAAGGTCATATTTATTTATGTTTTTAAGGTCATGTTTGTTTATGTTTTTCAGGTCATTTTTTAATGCTTTCAAGGTCAAGTTTATTTACATATATTATAGGTTATGTTAATTAATGTGTTTAAGGTGATTTATTTATCTTTTTGGAGCTGTTTTCGAGTTTAAATGATTTATTTAAATATTTAGCTACACGTGCAAAATTGTCTAACAATTATTTAGTAATTTTACATCGTGTTTGATTTCCTTTTTCTAGATTGGACAGCATTTATCGCGGAAAAATTAAAGACAAAAGGCAAATTCACACCCAGTTTCTTTATACGTTATAAATTATGCATACATCCTTGTCGCACGTGACGAACAGTGATTGTTGAATGATTGCACATGCCAGCGTATTAAACACCTTTAATTGGTCAAACAAGTGCAGACATACGAATGAGCCGTAATTGTACTATTATTATGTGGCCTCAGGGCGCATCGTACTCATCAATATTTCAAAATTATTTAGCCACCACTGAGATTGAAAAAACTCAAATAAATCGAAAAACGAAACAAACTATTGATCAGATTTGTTCATTTCTTTTTTATAAATTAAGGTTAGGTTGGATTATTTTTTATATTCTTTGGAAATATAAATAAAATATTAAATCTGATGAGAATGTTAATTTATTTCAGGTAATTTTTCGAGTTTTAAGGTTATGACTTTGAGATTGGAGGTTACGTTATTTTAGGTTAGTTTATTTTGTATATTCTGTCGAAATTCTGAAAATATATCAATTTTAATAAATAGTCAACGTTATTTCATTTGCAAATTCAATCTTTTAGCGACTTTGATGTAAAAGCAAAATTAATCTAATTTAAAAAGTGAGGTTAATTTGGGATTTAAAGTGAATCAACGTGCTGGGATTGTAAAAATTTGGAGAGACAAGTAAATTTAGGGAAGTATCGAATTCCGGATTAAACCCTTGAAAACATTCGACAGTCATATTTCGATCCACCTGTCGCAGGTGCGAAATCTTGTTAATGTATATTGCCACGAGGATTTCAATCGCGAAAATAAAAAAAAATCCTTCTTCCATCGATCCCGCCTGCGCACTCTAAAAAATGACCCTTTAATGTAAGTGGACTAATTCCCTTAATATTCCTCTTGATCTAAAGGGAATCACAATTGATTTTTTTCTATAAATTTTGTGATATTGGATAAATTATTAGTTTCAATTTGTTTACATCTCAAATAGAAATTTTTGAAAAATTATGAAAATTGTTTAATTTTTGTTATGAAAATAAGATAGAAAATTTACATAAATTGTCAGTTGGCTGGATTTTGTTTGAAAATAAAAAACCGAACATTTTGTAATTTTTTAATGTTTTCTAATAAAATAAAAAATTTTGTGAACATTTTAAATTTGTTAATTTTTTAAAAATAAAATTCAAAAAAGTCGTTAATGCCAAAATTCTCATTTGGCATAATTTTAAATTTGGAATTTTGATGGAATCATTTTGGCGTTTGGAAATATATTTTATATCAAAAAAATTTAGACTTTTGGCGCGAATTTAAAATGCCCTACAAATTTGCAAGTGCCTGGATAAACGAGCAAGAAATTGAAAGATCACTTCGATTATTCCGGAAATCCCATCCCATACATCACGTGTATCGCATTTACGTTTATCGGAAACTCATATCACCTAAACCCAAAACTAAAATCCACTTTTCGTCCAAGCCAATAACTATCGCCAATCACATTCATCCCAGCATTAATTTTTAAATATTTCTATTAATTTTCAAAAAATTATATTAAACCTAAAAAACTCATTCACACATTCATTTTTATTTTAATAAAATATTAAAATACTTTATTGAATATTTAATTAAAAAATAAATAAAATAAAAAATATTTTATTAAAATGTAATAAATTCATGTAATAAAATATTAAATTTTAATGTAATAAAATATTAAAATAATTACAAAAAATAGTCGTAGAGTACAATATTTTACCAGATCAAATTTCCATATTTTATTATAAATATTTCATTTCCCTTTGTACATTTTATCATAAATTTTTCAGGCCATTGAAACCCTTTTTTAATTTATTCCGCCTCCATACAAAATCCAACTCTCGTACTTTTCGTCATTTAATTTTGAAATGGGACAAAAGTCACACATTTTGACCCTCTTATACCACCTCCCTTAAGATGCCATTTATTTGCCGAGATATTCTATCATTGAGATTACACGAGGAGATAAAAATCTCGTTTCGCGTTAAGATATAGTCGAACCGAAAAAAGGATACATAAATGCTGCGCGTCAACATAATACCGTATTAAAGAAAAAACGAAGTAAAAAGGGGGAAAAAGTTAAAAGGCGAAAAAAGTCGGACAAAAAAGGCCGAAGGGCGAAATCCCGACTTTATCCGTATAATTGTCAGATTAAGCGTCGCAGAAAAAATGCGGGGAAAACTTTTCGGAAAAATTCCTTTTCGAATTATCTACATTGACGTCAGCATTTAAAACAAACGGTTTTTTTTTAAGATTTCATTTTAAATGAATTGAAAACTAAAATGTGTTTGTAAATTCAAAATTGAGCTAAAATTAATTTTTTGAATCTTTAGTTTGAAATTATAATGTGAAATTTAAAGTTTTTAATTTTGTATTCATTCAAAATAAAAAAATCAAACACAATAAATTAATTCAAAAATCATTAAAAATGGAAATTTTTTATGATTTTTGAATGAAAAAATGGAAAATTTTGAATTTGCATTTTTTAAATATTTCTATTTTCTTAAATTTAATATTTAAATTTAATAAAATTTTATATTTAATTTTATATTTAAATTTAACAAAATTTTAATTTAATATTTTTATTTTTCAAATATTTCTTTTATTTAATTTGATTTCATTTTTGTTATTTTAACGTTTTTAAAAGATAGAAAAATAACCGATTCCGATTATTTTACCAACTTTAGCTCGTTTGCGTTTGGAGCAAAGTTGAAAAAGTATTCGACAAATGAACAAAGTTCGCCTTTGTTCGTTTCGTCGACTTTTGCGCGGACTTATATTCGCAATCAGTTTCGTCCGGCTGACGCGGAGAAATGCGCGAAACAACGCGGCGATATCGCGTTTCGCCATTTTTCTAATTAAGACGCCTCAAAGCCGAGGCTGCGATCAGAAAAAGAATATGTTTTTTATTCTTTCGGGCGCTCTCGTTATGCATACTTGATCGATACCGGTTAAGGATGTTTTGCACGTAAAATGGAAACCAACGGGATTGCAATTTTTAAGTTAACTCGCAAAACCATCGAAAACTCTTTACATATAAATATATATACCATATATATTAGCGAAGAAACAAATTAGAAACAAATTGTTTTCAGTAAGGTTATCGGTGTATTAATATTTTTATTTATTATTAAAATTTTTATTTATTATTATTAATTATTGTTAATAATCTTTGTACTTTTGAACCCAGAGACTATTGTTTTAGTGACATTATAAAGTTATAACGTTTCCTATCATAGCAAATTATATAATGACAGTCATCCATACAGTCATTATATAGCCTCATAGGACACCACACGAAAAACCTCTTAAAATATCTCAATCGTCGTAAAGTGGCCGATTACTAGGATAAATAATTCCCCCTAATTGCCACGTAAGGCGAAACACTTCTTCACAACATGTTATAGTCCGATGAATCATAAAAACTGCGCTACTTTGATGTAATTCATCAAATATGCAGCGACACCGCTGATAACGCGCGAAACTCCTTATTGCCGCCGTTTTTTCCCCGACGAAACAATGCGAATGATTAATTCAATCGCGTCGATAGTTGCGCGTTAATTCGACAACGACAAGTTTGTCGACAACACGGATATATTAATTAATGGCATTCCAGCAATCGATAACCAGTTTACCCTTGGAAAACACCATAAACGGATTGGCGACAGTCGTCATCGACATTGACCCGCGGCTTTGATTACACCGTTCCCTTGAAACTGGCATTCGAAGAAAGTTAAGGAGATTCCTCTTCGTTGTAATGAACATATCGAAGGTTGAAAATTGTAAAGGCTTGGATTTGGTTGCTGGGAGAAGTGGGTCTGGGTCTTATGGGTGGAATTCAGACCCTAAGTGAGTTGTCCAACCGAATTGGACATTAAAACACCCTTTGGTTTAATGCTATAGTCTTTTAGACCAATGGTGTACAGCGAAATTGTTGAAGATCTGATGTTAATACCCTAATTAATTATGTCTAACCCTTAGGGTAGGCATAGGGTAGGTCCCCGTACGAAAAACACAATTTTTTAATTGTTTTGATACCATCTCACCCTCTCATAGCTATTTTTTATCTTAAACCCTCGAAGAAATGGAAAATCGCTTTGGGTCCTGCATATGTCTACTAGAACCTAAATAAGTATGTCTATCCACAAGTACAACTGTAGTCGAAGACATTGTCCATTCGAAGATTTTGATGCGGAGTCACCTCTCATCCTGAGGACACAGTCATTTTTAATTTTAAAATTGCAGAGTGTCGAAAGTAATTGAGAGTGACGTATTTTCAGGTCCTTCGAGCCGGACACTCGTTGGACTACGAGGATCCCGTATCTGTGGTGACACCCACTTGTGTTCCGCCCCACCTAGCCCCAACCAAAACACGGAATCATCCTCCTTGAGATCTCCAGACCATCTCAACCAATCGGGGGAAAACCCAGGTAGGTGGGTCAACGGTTCGGACAATCGCGCCCGGGACTGTATCGACTCGGCCAGCTTGAATCAGCGATAGCCTAATCGAGCCCCTAATTAACGCGACCCCGTCCGCGTCAATACAGTCGAACCTCGGTTACCACCTCCTTCCCGGTCTCAAGGACACGGGACCACCAAGTCACCAGCACCCACTGCTTTGAATTGTGTTTTTTTTTCAAATCATCCTATCAAGGACCTAGGTGTAACATGTCTACCCATTTGGGTCGTTACGATTTTCTTGTTCCAACCACAGTATCCTACTTGCTTCCCCTAACTTGCTTAGGGCTTGGGTTCTTCTAATTTGTTGTTGGTTCCCACCTTCATAGCACCCATCTTTTCTGGTATTCCTACCAGGTTGTTGCTGATACCCAGGTACCAATGGTCCCTAGGAACCATTTTTTTACCCCAACTCACCTCCGAGCTGGTGGTAGACGCGCTGTCCGCACTATCCGTGGTGTTGACGGACGACAGGGGCGACCTGGAGCCTCGCTGGGACCATCGGTTCTTCATGATCGACACCCCGGCCACGATGCTGATCTTGTTGACCCCGGTGGCGCCAGCGTTTCCGCCGGGTCCGCTGGTACCAGCGCCGCCACCGCCGCATCCTAGCACCAGGACATCCTCGAAGAGCTCGGAGAGCTTCTCGGGCACCTTGCCGAGGGCGCCCAACACCGAGGACTCACGGTGGGGCTCGGGCTCGGGCTCGTCCTCTCTGTCGCCAGGACCCGGAGCCGGCTCCAGTGGTGCGGCCACGCCGGCGCCAACCGCGCCGGATCGCGGGAGGAGTTGGCTCTCCGGACGGGCTCAGAGCCCAGCCAGGCACGTGACCAGCATGACGACACCAGGTGGTTACAGGTTGTCCAAGTCAGCGCGATTTGGACGCCAGCACCGAGAACACACTGGGGCGCGACCCGGAGCTCCGCGGCGAGCTGGAGATTGAATGCGACGAGGGTGCGCGGCGCGTAATCCGGAGCCAGCCACCCCTACCCCTGCCCCCGCGAGGGGAGCGTGCGTGCGCCGCAACAGGTAACTCCCTCCCGAGTCGTCGGCCACCGTCCTCGTCCCACCAGGCTGGGCGTCTCTGTCGGGGGTCGCGGATATGGCGCCCGCGACAACTTTGGGGGTGCTTTTTGACCCCGAGGGGATCGATTTTTTGGGGACAATGGCGCGGATTTGTTTTCGGAGGAGGGGGATTAATGTTCGCGAGGGGTGCACCGGTGACGCGCGTCAAAGGGGTGAGGGATTGATTTTTCGAGGGGTTTGGGTTCGCGCTGGGAGGGTTGATGGTCAGTTGGAATGCGGGGAGGGGGCGAAGCAGAGTTTATGGGTGGAAGTTGGAATGCGAGGGAACTTTATGGCTCTGGCACTAACGTCGAGTTAACGGGTTCGCGTTACGTGCGTCATGGGGCATTGATTTTCCTGGACCATGGAAGGGTGTTTGTTTTTGGGTTGGGGAGATGTGATCGGTGTGGAGTTTAGGTGAGATGAAAGTCAGCGAGGTGAGGGTTGTTTGAAAAGCTGGGGAACGATGGGATGGTCCCTGAAATTTTTTCTAATTGTGGTGTAAGCTAGATCTTGGGTCCGCTACAGTAATTTCTTTCAATCCTTCTTCAGGTATTGCTTTTACTGTTTTCTCCTAATTATCCTAATAAGTGATGGTGCATGGTGGTCCTTGGTGGTGTGATACGTCTGATTGATTTCGATAACGAATCGGTCTACCAACCTAAACCCGTATCTTCTTAGCCAGGTGGTTGCTAGGTATCTAGCCGCACGAGATTGAGCAATAACAAGTCTGTGATTCCCTTAGATGCTTCCCAAAACTTGAGGGACTCTGGTCTGTTGCGCGTCACTGACGCGTCAAATGGGTACGATTGACGCGCGTCAAACTCTCACCGCCTTTAACTCCCAACTCAATCATCCCTTTCACTGAAAATTAGCCATCCGCCCCAAGTTCCCAGAACCTTACCGACTTACCCTTACCGACTGACGCGCGTCACCGACTTTGACGCGCGTCAAAGTATGCTATCTCCGGTTCCTCATCTCCAAAGGGTCCTAACCTCTTCGAAATCAGACCCAACCTTCCCAAACACCCTTCCCCCTCCCCCAATCTTAATCTGTAGTCACATGACGCGTCGAACTAACGCGCGTCAAGGTCCGTGAAGCGCGTCAAATTATGCTGTTTCAGATTCCTCATCTCCTAAAGGTCCTAATCTCTTCGAAATAAGACCCAACCTTCCCAAAATCATCCCCCTCCCCCAACCTTCCCAAAAACCCACCCCCTCCCCCAATCTGAACCCGAAGTCACGTGACGCGCCCAATTGACGCGCGTCAAGGTCCGTTCTTCTTCGAAATCAGACCCAACCTTCCCAAAACCCCTTCCCCCTCCCCCAACCTTAACCCAAAATCACGTGACGCGTCCAATTGACGCGCGTCATCGAGCGTGACGCGCGTCACCGGCATTGATTTTCCGGAAATAACGTCACGGGGCTTGTTTTTGGCGGAAAGAGGGTTAATGGTCGTTTAGGGAGGCAGACGAGTGGACGCGCGGACGGCATACGTTTTAATTAAGCTCTCGCATGAGCGTTGCCATTAATGTAGCGGTTGCACTCGACAGACGTCCGACGCGCCGAGTTGCCGAACGCTGAGCATTGTTCGAGGTGAAATTGGCCGGGTATTGCGGCAATGGGATTAACCGGGGTCACTTGATGGACGGATTTTGTCCAGTTGCCTCGCTGATCCGATGATAGGGGGGCGCTGCTGTCGATACAGATAATACCTCCCAGGAATGGAGAAAGGAAATACGGAAAACTCTTCTCAAGAAGAAACTAACAATCTGGGTCTCTTGAGGATTAATTATTTCAGTTTTCATCACAAGTATAGGTGGCGCTGAGGTCGTAGTTTAATTCCTAGATAAGGACAATTTTTGGATTCTGAGGCTGATGAGACGTAAAACTAACAATTCGAGGACGTTAGAAGGTCAATTCTTTCATTTTTTGGTAAAATGTAGGTGGCGCTGTTGCTGGAAGTGAAGGAAAAAAAGGATACTAACGAATCATGGATACTGTTGGAAATGACATAAGAAATCCCATCGATTTATGGACCCTTGTTACATCTGCTTACGATTCCAAGTATGTAATGGGAGGAGGGTGGGATAAGTCGCAAATATCGAAAGGGTCGCGAAGCGCCTCGGAATTGTTTTATGTTGCGTTTGAAGTGTAGTCGAATTTCCAGTCGCTATAACAGCCGATCTATAGTCGGCGGACGCATGCGAAATGCCGGGAAACTTGGAAACATAGATATTTGATAACACGACGATTCGGAAAGTCGCTCGGGCGGTATTTTTAGTCGCCTTATTACTTTTATAAAGAGCTTTCAAGATAGCGCGAAACGGTTGACGGTTAATATTAATATTCAGGGGAATGAGTCGGAATGAATGCGAACTCCTTTTAGGGTTAATGGAACTTTTCTTGCATCCCGGGGCTTGATTGATGGAAAGCATCGGGTTTTCTGCCTCGCAACAATGAAAGGTGTTGCGCGGGCGAACGAATTACGAGGTGCTCAATTTGAATTCGTTGTGACGTTGGAAACATCTGTTAGATCCTGTTTTTTCATTTTTCAATCCCAATTTTTCGCGAATTGTTTTCCAGTTTTTATTTAGGGATTTTATCTTCGAATTTAGGACTTATCTTCAAATTTAGGATTTATCTTCAAGTTTAGGATTTATCTTCAAATTTAGGATTTATTTTCAAATTTAGGATTTATCTGCAAATTTGGGATTTATTTTCAAATTTAGGATTTATCTTCAAATTTAGGATTTATCTTAAAATTCAGGATTTATCTTCAAATTTAGGATTTATCTTCAAATTTAGGATTTATCTTCAAATTTAGTATTTATCTTCAAAAATGGATTTATCTTCAAATTTAGGATTTATCTTCAAATTTAGGATTTATCTTCAAATTTAGGATTTATCTTCAAAACTGGATTTATCTTCAAATTTAGGATTTATCTTCAAATTTAGGATTTATCTTCAAATTTAGGATTTATCTTCAAATTTAGGATTTATCCTCAAATTTAGGATTTATCTTCAAAAATGGATTTAGGATCTTCAAAGCTCTAAACTCAAAAACTGGACAATTCAAAATGTCTCTTCAAAATCGTCGTAAGAAACATTTTCACAGTCCAATTTCGCATCAATTTTGTCAAATTTTGAATTTAGGACCTTCAAAACTGAATCTAAAAACCCTAATTTCTTCATCATAAAATTGTTTTACATTCTTCACTTTGATTTAAATTGAAAAAAGTGGGATTTGACCAAAAATGAAATCTTTTTCGGCGAAACTGTCTCGGGGTCATAGTCGCCGAATTTCCAAGCGGAGCTGAAATTCCGTAACTTCCCTAAGTGAAGTTATGAAAACCCACGTCGGGGATTGAATGGCTGGTAGGTAAACACTCGTCAGTAATGGGGTCTCTGGGACACTATGTGACCGAGAGCGGCGTTTAACCTTAGCCGGGTAAAGGGAGAACTATGCATGGATGCATTTACAAAGTTTCCAAGCCTAAATGAGCGGAAATTCTTTGACGAGAACTCATCTGCGAGGGAAAAATACTCTCATGGGTCGAGTGATGAATTTCGCACTTAACGATGGGGGAATGTAGCATTAAAGTGAGGTTAAGTGGCCATATAAATGTTTTCAGATGTTTTCAGCCAATTTTTGTATTCAAGAAACAATTCCGACAATTGCAATCAATATGAAGAAAAGAAATACACGATGTGAAGAAAATGTGTTGAAAATATAGAATATATAGACATTCAGTTGGGATTTTTTTTATTTGGAAAAATGCATTTTTAATTTGTTCCAATTCGAAGTGAGAGGTCGAAATAAGTGTTTGGAGGTTAGTTTGCAGTAAATGTAATTTTAAAAGTAACGAGCAAGGGTTTACAAGGTTCCAGGTCAAGAGCCACTAGTGTTTGTTTATAATAAAGTGGGAAAATACGCGAGTCAACAAAAAGTCGGCTCGTCGTTTACGGTCTAAACTGCGTCGACGCCATTGTTTCGCGCAACGTATTATGATTATATATGTTTTATGCACGTCCCGACGAAACGGACTTTCAGACGCATGGCAACGTTTCGCATCCTACATATTCTTCGTATCTTCAAATGATATTTTTTCGCTTGATATTATTCAATATATTGAATTTTTTATTTATAAATTAATTGTTTATAACAATTAATTGTTATAAACATATAAAAATATGTTTATAACATATAAAAAATATATAAATTTATAATAAAAATAAAAAAGAATATTTAAAAATAATTTTAAATATATTTTAATAG
>JABFPB010007636.1:0-10520 GCA_022817645.1 Ceratoteleas bidentatus | reverse complement strand
ATGCTGCTGGCACTCAACCTCCTTATCATCGTCTACCCTTATCTTATCACATCCGGACTTCTATGAAAAGAGCTATACTACCAGTATAAGGTGCGATGCAACAAAGCCATTCCAGACTGGAATGACATCATAGGGGCACTGGGATGACAAAAAAAGGAGCACTGGAATGACACCCTTCACGGGCTTTTAAATTACTTTAGCTATAAACATTAATAAATTTACCAAATAAAAAAAGGCACACGAAGCCCTAGTCATTGTTTATTTTCAGTATTGGCGTTTTTTAAGTCTTAAACACTGCAATTTAGCTGCTTTTAAATGCAACTCACCTTAGTTCGAATATTTAAGAAATTTACTAAGCAGAAAAAAAGGCAAAAGAAATCCCGTATTAGCCAGTTGTCACTCTCTAATCCTGCAAATTGGCGTGCTACACTGTCTTAAACGCTTTATAAGCGCGTTTCAGCTTATATAGGTAAAAACCCAGAAATGTTGTGAACACGTAGGGTGCGCATAGTGCAAAAAATTAAAAATAAGACGCCAATTACGTAATACTGTTGTCGTTTAATCTGCACAGATTGAAGATAAATGAATACCTTCAGTTTCATGATAAGAGGGCTGGCAAAGGGTGTCAAGTAAGTTTTTATAATATCAGAGGATAATTTCGACCATAAACCCCTATCAATAAATTTTAACAAAAATACTTCAGTGCATTTTCAAATATAAGCATTCCGTCGCCATATTTTGGCACAGCAACACCTAAACGCTTGCTCTTTTCTTTTTCAAGGGGCCAATTATCTTGCTGGGTAAAAAATATTCCCCTTTCTGGATGAGGCATTAAAGCTAGCACTCTTCCACTTTTATCTGATAAAGCTGCTAGGTCGTATGTAGATCCATTCGGATTGTAAGGAAATTGTAGGTTAGCATAGTTGCCATTTTTATCAATGTAACGTAATGCGGTGGAATTGCTCTCAATCAATTGGTTCAAAATATCTTGATCCATAAAAAATTTGCCTTCCCCATGAGCAACAGGGAGATATAGTTCACTCAGACCCCGTAGCCAAACAGAATTACTCTGCGGATTAACTCTCACTCTAATCCAGCGGCATTGGTAATTGCCTATATCATTATGGATTAAAGCTAGATTAGAGAACTCTGGAATTAATTTTACTAATATCTGACAACCATTACATATTCCTATAATCAGCTTGTCCTGAGATAAAAACTCTTGAAACTCATCCAACAAGTTGTTTTTAATACGTAAAGCAAACGCATTACCAGCACCAGTGTCATCACCATAGGAAAAACCCCCTGGAATTGCAAGTATATTGCTTAATTTCAGTTCACCTGGATTATCTATGATATCGTTAATGTGAACGATTTTTACTTCAATATTACCAATACCAAGTTTTCTGCTGCATTCCATAAATGCAAATGCAGTTTCTTTTTCGCAATTTAAGCCATAACCAGATAGGACTGTGATTTTCATGAATTGCTAAAAATTAAAAAATTCGAATTTCCTTTTTACAAAATTTGCTACTAAATTTAACGCAAATAACACCAATAATAAAGCTATAATTGCGATAGCAGCAAGTTCAACAAATGCAATTTCAGGACTGCTTGACCATATGTATATTTGCACAGGTAGAACAGTTGCCGGATCGAAGAAGGATATAGGCGTATCAGCAATAAATGCTACCATACCTATCATAAGTAAAGGGGAAGATTCACCTAAAATCCTTGCAATTGCAAGCACAGTACCATGTATTATTCTTGGTAATGCAATCGGCAGAGAGTGATCTAATATCACCTTGATGTGAGGTGCACCGAGCGCAAACGCTGCATCTTTTATCGTAATAGGAACATTCGCAAAGGCATTTTTTGTTGCAATTATAATATTAGGTAACATCATAAATGAAAGAGTCATTCCACCAACAAGTGGTGAAGAGCGTGGTAGCCCAAATATGCCAAGATAGAGAGTTAAGCCCACTACACCAAATATTATTGAAGGCACTGCAGCAAGATTATTTATGCTAATTTTTACAATATTAGTCATTAGCCTATTTTTAGGCATAAATTCATAAAGACAGATGCCCGACATAATTCCTATTGGTAATGCTAATGCTAGGCACACTATAATTGTCATTAATGAACCGATAAATGCCCCTAAAATCCCTGCATTCTCAGGTTCACGAGAGTCAGATTTAAGGAATAAAGACTTATTAAAAAATTTTTTCACTCTCCTCTTTTCTTTTAGCCAATCAAGTAATTTAGCATAACGATCATTCAAATGTTTATCTTTATTTATTGAATTAATTATACTTGACGCGGTAAACCAGATCTCATATTCACCACTATCTTTTACTTTCTTACGAAAAAATTTCTCTAGTTCTTTGTAAGAATTACGACTTAAAATTTCATCACCGTCTTTAAAATCAGTTCCTCCAAACACTTTACGTAAAGAATCGTTGAGTAAGCCAATGGACTTATACCGCAAATCACTAGGATTACTCGCCAAAGCAAGATCAGCATTTATTTCAACTGGCAATAAAATTTTCGTTACTGTTAAGGCACTGTAAGAGTTAACTAATATGCTCAACAATATACACACAGGACAGCCAAGTGAGATAACTAGTACCGTGAAAGAACAAAAGCGTAGCGCTCTGTTCTTTTTATTTTTCCTTTTTATACGAGCATGTACACGCCTTGACTGAAGTAATTTAAGGAATTTTTTCTTTATACTCATTTACTTTTCTTTACACGAGGATTTGAAAAAACTTTCCCCTTTTTTGTCATGCAAGTAGCTGACACTGGGATCCAGCAGGCTTTGCCTACAAATAATTTTTACATTTTCCATGAAAGCACAAACCAAAAGGAGAATAATGAATGCTGGATCCCAGTGTCGGAGCACTGGGATGACACCACAGCGGGAGGCAAACACAATGTTCTTACAGTTGTGTGTCACGCACTGGGATGACACAATGGATATCATTCTCCGTTGTACCTACTTAGATTTCTTTTTAACATAAGTGGTACGTTCTTTGATCCTTGCAGCTTTTCCAAACAGTTTGCATAGATAATACAGTTTTGCTCTACGAACCTTTCCTTTTCTTGTCACTTGCACTGAAACCAGTGCAGGAGAATAAACAAAAAACTGAGACACTATACTTTCCCCATGGCTCACTTTTCTGACTGCAAAAGAAGAATGTAACCCGCGGTTCCTTTTTGATATACATACACCTTCAAATATCTGTATACGCTCACTTGCACCGTCAACTACTTTAAAAGTGACCTTCAAATCATCGCCAGGACGAAATTCTGGTATTTCTTTAGCTAACGCTTGCATTTGCTGTTCGTTAAATTTTTTAAGTAAATTTGTCATTTATCTCTCCATTCAATAATTCAGGCCTACGCTTTTTTGTTATAACATGAGACTGCTTCTGCCTCCAATCACTTATTTTTTTGTGATTGCCAGATAACAAAACCTCAGGTACTTTATATCCCTTCCACTGCTCAGGTCTAGTATATTGAGGATATTCAAGTACACCACCACCATAATTAAAACTTTCTTCAGTAATACTATCGGTATTATTTACTACACCTGGAAGAAGTCTAATGCATGCATCAAGAACCACCATTGCAGCTGGCTCACCTCCTGAAAGGATATAATCTCCAATACTTAACTCGTAAGGAGTATACGCATCAATTATCCTTTGGTCAATACCTTCAAATCGACCACACAATATTGTTATATGAGGAAACTCTAATAATTCTCTGGTAATATTCTGATTAAACTTAGTTCCAGATGGAGTCATGTAAATAAACTTAGTGTTTTTATGAACAGAGAGCATACTATCTACTGCATCACCAACTACATCAGAACGCATAACCATTCCTGCTCCACCTCCATATGGAACATCATCCACAGTTGAATGTTTATCTTTCGCAAAAGAACGAATATTTATTACTTCAAGGTTCCATATTTTTTTTTCTAACGCTTTTCCGGCAAGAGAATAGTTCAAAAACCCGGGGAACATTTCTGGAAATATGGTTAATATTGTAACATTGAATGCCATTAAGGTTTATTTTAAGTTATTTGGGGCTATACTCTAAGAATAGTAAATTGATATAATATATAGTTAAATTAAACATGTCACTGAATAAAACGATATACGAAGGTAAAGCGAAAGCCATTATTGAAACTGAAGACTCATCAACTGTTATACAGCACTTTAAAGATGATGTTACAGCATTCAATAAGGAAAAATATGAAATTATTGAGAGCAAAGGAATAATTAATAATCATATTAGTGCTTTTATCATGGAAAAGCTTGAGAAAGCAGAAATTAGCACACACTTTATAAAAACTCTAAACGAAAGAGAACAGCTAGTCAAAAAACTCAAAATAATACCTCTTGAAGTAGTAGTGAGGAATGTTGCAGCTGGCAGCTTTTGCAAACGTTTTAATATCAAAGAAGGTAAGAGGCTTGCATCTCCTATAATCGAGTTTTTTTACAAAAATGATGACCTAGCCGACCCAATGGTAAATGAAAATCACATACTGTATTTTGATTGGCTATCTAGCAAAGAAATGGATGAAGTAAAAACTACAACTTTAAAGATCAACGAAATCCTAATTGATTTACTCTCAAATGCAGGCATAGATCTAGTTGACCTAAAATTGGAATTTGGCAGATTGACAAGCGATAATACAAAAATCATTTTAGCCGATGAAATAAGCCCTGATAACTGCAGGTTGTGGGATAAAAGCACCAACAAAAAGCTAGATAAAGACGTCTTTCGTTTGAATTTAGGCAACTTGAAAAAAGCATACTTAGAAGTTGCAAAAAGATTGTCAGTAGAGTTAGGTTAACTAAATACTACTCTATCAAGTGGAGGGTTACATGCCTCATCAAGTTTTCCAATAATTTCAATTTTTTCTCCACGTTTTTGGAAATGATTTCTCACGTTTTGCATATTCTCAGAACTTACGATCAATACCATACCAATACCACAATTAAATGTTTTTAGCATTTCTTTCTTCTCTATTTTACCCTCCTTTGTTAGCCATAAAAATATATCTGGCCATTTCCAGGAATTAATGTCTACGTTTGCAAATAAGTTTTTTGGAAGAATCCGCGGAATATTATCTATCAAGCCACCACCTGTTATATGTGCAATGCCTTTTACCTTTGGCATAATAGGCAACAAAGAATCAACATATATTTTTGTTGGTTCGAGCAATACTTCTTTCCAAGGCTGATTATTCCATGGAGACGAATCATTATAATTTATACCTAAATCTTTAAAAATATGGCGCACTAAAGAAAACCCATTTGAGTGAATTCCATTTGATTCTAAGCCGACTATACAGTCACCTTCCTTCATAGCATTACATTTTGGAAGAGTTTTGCTTTTATCAACTACACCAACTACAAATCCTGCAAGGTCATAGTGATTATTGCCATACATTCCAGGCATTTCCGCAGTTTCTCCACCAACCAATGCTATTTTAGCTTGCTTGCACCCCTCTGCAATGCCCTTAACCACAGATAATAAAACATCTTTGGTCAAAACGCCTGTTGCAAAGTAATCAAGGAAAAACAAAGGCGTTGCTCCTTGTGCAAGTAAGTCATTTACACACATTGCAACTAAATCTATACCTATAGTATCATGCTTATTTACCTCTTGAGCTATTAACAGCTTTGTGCCCACTCCATCAGTTGAGGAAACGATTACTGGATGGTCATACTTCTTACTTAGTGCAGCAAAATCAAACAACGCAGAGAATGAACCTATTTCGCTGATTACTTCTTCTCTAGTGGTCTCTTGAGCAATAGGCTTGACTTCTTTTATTAACTTATTATATAATTCAAGATCTATTCCTGATTTAGCATAAGTGTTCATAACTTTTTCAAAAATTTTATAATTATTAATACTACATTAATGCTTTAACACAAAAAGTGCAACGAAACTTTCTCTTAATTGACTATTATATGCTTACCAATATAGGGTAATTTAAATCATTTATAACTATCCAATGAACAAAAACATCAAAAACATACTGTTAATAATGGAGCTGCTATCAGGACGGCTGCTTCATGACTTTGCTAACTCTATGAATGGAATAATGTTTGGCTTAGAAGAGCTTGAAGTAATAGATAAGAACCATGCTGATACGCAGAAGGAAGCATTGTCACTGCTTAAAGAAAGCTCTGATGATTTAATATATAAACATAAAGTTATGAAGCAGGCATATTCTTCTTCAGTGGATAATTACAGCTTTGATCAGACCAAATCTAATATCGAAAATTATTTATTAAAAAAAAAGTAAAGCTCACGTGGAAAATAGATTCATACTCTACAAAAGGTAAGGAAGATTTAATTGAAAAGATAAATAGGATAATTTCTAATATGGTACTAACTATAGCCAGTGCAGTGGCGGAAGTTGAACTAGTGTCTGTTTTACTGAGTCAAATAGAAGATAAAACGCTATTAACTATAAAAATTCTAAATGAACACAAACCAATAAGCAAATCATTAGTAGACAAATTAATCAAAAAAAATGACACTAACTTAAATACAAAAGATATTAATATCTATATTACTTCTTTATTATTAGAGTACTATAACACTGAAATGCATTGTACTTGCGAAAATAATTTGCTGGAGATAGGTTTAACTATAACTTGAGTTACATATTTGGTTATTACAACTTTTTCTTCGTTTCAAGACAAAACATTCCCCGACAAGGGATACCAAATCTAATTTTTGTAATCACTTAAGTCTAGTACTATTTTATTAATGTAGCGCTCATTTGCATCTTTGATGATAAACTTCATACCATTTTTATATTTAATGACTTCATCTACAGAAGGCACTTTACCAGCAATCGAAAGAATCAAACCACCAAGCGTAACATAGTCTTCTTCAGGGTCACGTAATTCTATTTTTAGATCATCTTCTATATCCTTTATAAGAGCCCTTGCTGACACTTCAAACTTATTTTGAGACAATTCAGTAATGGCATATTCTGAATTTATTTCGTTCTCACTATCAATGTTTGGTATTAGCTCCTCTATAAGATCAGTCATTGAAATTAAACCATCAGTTCCACCATATTCATCCAATACGATAGCTAAGCATGATTTAGAAGAGTTCATCCTAACAAAAAGATTAGTTGTCTTCATCGAGGGTGGAACAAATATTACGCTTTGTATAATATGTTTCAGATTAAAATTTTTATCCCTATTAAAAATAACATCTTTTACATAAAAAAAGCCTATTACGTTATCAAAGTTATTTTTATAAATTGGTATTTTAGTGTGGCAAGTGTTTTTTATCTTCTTTATTATTTCACGCTCGCTTGACTCAATGTCTACTGCGCATATCTCTGTACGTGGAGTCATTATATCCATTATACCACAATCGCGGAATTTTAATAGACCATTAAATATATTAAGGTCTGGCAGATCTTTCATTAATGCCTCAGTCGCACACTTTTTCAACACAGAAGCTTTTTTGAAAAGGAAGAGAAAAATTCTATATGCTATTTTTTCTACTAAGGTTCTTTTTTTACTCAATTTATTCCCTGTAATGGCAAAAACGTTTTCAGATTAGATTTATCAAGAAAACTGTTATTAAATGTTTAATAAGCATGTGAATAATGTCAAATTAATTTG
The DNA here is from genome assembly GCA_022817645.1 of Ceratoteleas bidentatus. Taxonomy (NCBI): domain Eukaryota; kingdom Metazoa; phylum Arthropoda; class Insecta; order Hymenoptera; family Scelionidae; genus Ceratoteleas; species Ceratoteleas bidentatus. The sequence continues at coordinate 2,844 of JABFPB010007636.1, read as the reverse complement.
TGAATTATTTGTTGATATAAAATACCAACAATTGATCAACAACTTTTTCAATAACATATACATAGTTGTGTAACAATGCATGATGGTAAAGTATTCTCCATAAAAGAAAATTACTAACACTCTAAACACCTTACTTATACACATAAATCATAACAGAAAATCAATAATATACGAAAGTTACTCACATATTTATCCACAAGTTGAACAACGCCAATTTTTACTGAATTTTAAGTTAGTAACAAGTTATTGATAGAACTATTATTACTACTATACTTCAGTATGCAAAAGAATAAATAGAATAGATTGGAAAGCAGCAAAACAACAATAGCGAGAATTATTAAGAGAAATGAGCCGGGTGGAAGAGTGCCTATCTGGCTAATGCGTCAGGCTGGCAGGTCTCTTCCTGAGTACCGCAAAGCAGTAGAAAATATGAATAATTTTATGGAGATATGCTACAACACAGATTTAGTGACAGAATTGACGTTACAGCCGGTGACAAGATTTGACATGGATGCGGCGATAATTTTTTCAGACATTTTAATAATAGCTGATGTTTTGGGTTGTGACGTGAATTTCGTACGCGGTGTAGGTCCAATAATAAAACCCGTGGAAAGTCCTAAGGAATTGAAGGGTCCACAAGAAATTGAAACTAAAACCTTACCAATTCTAAACGCTATAAAAAAAGTCAGAAGCCAATTACCAAAAGAAAAATCTCTCATAGGATTTGCTGGTGGACCATGGACAGTAGCCTCATACATCATAGAAGGTGGGAGCAGCAAAACTTTTTCCAAAGTATTAAATTTTTATCCTTCGTGTTTGAAGGAAATAATTGAACGAATAACGGAAGCAACGATTATTTATCTAATTAAACAGATAGAATTTGGAGCAGATGTTATTCAGCTATTTGACAGTAATGCTGGTGCGTTATCGGAACCATTGTTTAAAGAATATGTTATCGAGCCAACAAAGAGAATTATCTTGGCAATAAAGGATAGATTTTCTGATTTTCCAATAATAGGTTTTCCAAGGTCTGCTGGAAATCTTTATAAGGATTACTGCGAACAAACAGGTGTATCTGCAGTAAGTATAGATTATAATGTTCCAATAAAATGGGCGAAAGCGAATCTAAACATCCCTCTACAAGGAAACCTTGATCCTAATCTTTTAGCCTATAATAAAACGGAAGCAATCAAAGAAGCAAAACGTATAATAGATTGCTTTAGAGATTTACACTTCATATTTAATCTCGGACATGGAGTACTCCCTGATACCCCAGTTGAAAATATTGCTGCGTTGGTAAACCTGGTAAAAAGCTACTAATACAATACACAAAATTCCTAGCTTTTTTGTTGTACGGGGTTTATCATTTAAATTTAGCTTCAGTAAAATATGTCAGACCTTGCAAAAAGAACGTTCCTAATAAAACCATCACCTACGATTGCTGTAACTGATAAGGCAAATAAGTTGAAAAATGAAGGAAAAAAGATCTGTGTTTTAGCTGCAGGAGAACCGGATTTTGATACTCCAGATCATATAAAAAAAGCAGCTATTCAAGCAATAAGTGAAGGTAAAACTAAATATACTGCTGTTGATGGAACACGTGAACTGAAAGAGGCAATAATTAATAAGTTAAGAAGGGATAATAACCTCGAGTACACACTTAACCAAATCTGTGTTGGTACAGGTGCTAAGCAGGTGTTATTCAATTTGTTCATGGCAACAATTAACTCTGGAGATGAAGTTATTATTCCAGCTCCTTATTGGGTTTCATATGTTGATATGGTAAATCTTTTTGGGGGCTTACCAGTTGTAGTGGAATGCAAACAAAATTTTAAACTGACAGCGGAATTATTGAAAAGCAGGATAACTAAAAAAACTAAATGGTTAATTCTTAACTCACCGAACAACCCTGCAGGAGCTGTGTACACATGTGATGAATTGAAAGACATAGCACAAATATTGCTTGAATATCCACATATGAATGTCGTTACAGATGATATTTATGAGCATATAATATACGACGAAAAGTTTTTTACTATCGCTCAGGTTGAGCCGAAGCTTTATGATAGAGTTTTTGTAGTCAATGGAGTATCAAAAGCCTATGCAATGACAGGCTGGAGAATAGGGTATATTGCAGGTAGAAGTGATGTAGTAAAAGCTATCTCTACGCTGCAGTCTCAAAGCACTTCTAATCCAAATTCGATAGCACAAGCAGCAGCAGCAGCAGCATTAAACGGTGACCATAGTTTTTTGAAGGAAAGAACAAGGATTTTTAAGAGTCGTAGAGATTTTATGGTGAAAAAGCTAAATTCTGCCCCGGGATTATCAGCATCTGTTCCACAAGGTGCGTTTTATTTATTTGTCTCATGTGAAGGATTGCTCAGTAAAAGCACAAAAAGTGGTAAGATAATAAATAATGATTTAGATTTTACTGAATACTTACTGGAAGATCATTTGGTTGCTGTGGTTCCAGGAATTGCATTTGGTCTAGAAAATTTTATCAGAATTTCTTATGCAACCTCTCAGGAACAATTAGAAATTGGATGTGATAGTATTACTAAAGCGTGCCAGGAGTTAAAATGAAATAGACTATCCATTAATTACCCATTTCACTGCGTCAAAAATATTCACTAAGGTTATCTTGAATGCTCTAATTTGTGTTTTTCTATGGAAGGCATTTTTATTGATTGAGCAAGTGTCTTTCTAATGTTGAATTCCTCATTTTTTTCATTTTGTTGCAGTAAGTTAATGTTATTTATTTTATTTACTAAATCTTTCCCCTTTTCCAGAGTCTTTAAATCACTTTCGTTAATGTGATGTTCATTGTAAGATTCTGCAACAATT
>JABFPB010007635.1:0-10823 GCA_022817645.1 Ceratoteleas bidentatus | reverse complement strand
AAAATTCCATTAGAAACCATTAGATACGGATAAAAACTAATGCTAAAAACCGCATAGGAACCATCAGGACTCGTTTTTATAAGGAGCTACAGATACATGCAAATAAAATGAACGTGTTATTACTTATAAGTCCATACAGACATCAAAAATCATATAAAAATACTGTACAGTATGTGAAAAACCGCGTAGATACAAATTGATACAAATAGATACAAATAAGACTAGTTCTAATGGAATTTTTCAACTGGGTTCGTTGCAGCAGACTTTCTACGTCACCTTAAGGTGATTCTTAAAGTCTGTAGTACCGAAGTTAATGTCTGTTTGATTAATTAATTACAAACTTATTTTTAATTACATCTTTTATATTTTTGATAATGGTAGATTACATTCCATTAAAATTTTTAATTTTTTACAAATATGAAATGGAATCTTCCATTAACAAATAATCGGTGGGTTATAATTAAAAGAAGTACAATAATTGTACTTCTTTTGTACTGATTGTAGCATTGATTGAAGTAGTGAAGGAGTGAAGAGTAGCAGATTGAAACTGATTGTAGCAAACCTAATGAAACTTACGGAATTTGAAATCTTATTTGTTACACTTTCAAAGCCCCCGCATTACCTTTTACAAACATGCAAGGGAGCCGAGACATACAAGCTTGAACCAACACCTCACTCGGACAGGGTGTTCACGAACTTTCCGTCGGTAGTGTACTTGAAAATCAAAATCTCCTCAACATGAATTTCAGAAAAAGAACAATTCTAGACATGATAAATTTATTATACGATATACAGAATCAATCCAGAAAAACTTATCGGAAACCTGTTTTGATTCTTCTCAAAAGAAATCAGCCCGGTAACCGAGGGTGTATAGGACCGATTCGGCCAAATGCTCTCCGAATGTGGTTTCTATATGGAATCTGTCCATTACACATAGAAACTACATTCAGCGAGTAAAACTATGTTTTGCCGTCTCCGCATGTGCCATTGGCACATTCCGTGGATAAGATTTCGTATATGGCGTCGTGGAATGTGCCATAGGCACATCCCGCGGGTAAGGCTTTGTATACGGAGTCGCTGAATGTGCCATAATCACATTGATTGTATTCAATCTTGAATATAAGTCAGACATGATGCACGAATGTGAACCGATCACTATGTGCTGCATTGGGGTAATGGATAAGGCGTCAGTCTTCCGCTCGAAGAGTTGCGAGTTCAATTCCTATTGCGGACGTCAGAATTTTTTTCCGAATTTCATACTCCAATGTATTCTGACAACATTCCCAAGATAGTTTCATGAATACTTCCTTTGTGACAAGTACCGTATTCAGCAATGTGATTCTATACGCCCTCGGTTACCGGGGAATCACTGAATAATTTACCTTAGCAACATTTATTAAGATAATAAAATGGCTATCTAGTTGAACTAGACAATGCTTCTGAAGTTACTGCGTTACACGAATAGTTACTTAATGTCTTGTTTGGTTATCAAGGTACTAGACAGTGAATACTTAAACTTGAGATGAAACTGAACTTGAGATGAAAAACTTAGAGATGTATCTCTAAGTAAAATAGAGTGCAACAATCCTTCGACAGGAAACATGACCAAACGTGCAAAATTGATTGATAATAGTGTTTTCTTGTTAATAAATAAGACATTCATATTAAACATTTACGTAATATAAATTCTATTTTGCGACTAAAATAAATTATTAAAGTTTCATATTCTGTGAAGTGTATATACAGTCTTTCATGAAACGACAAAAACGCACGGTATATAAAAACGCAGAAAGAATAACCCGCGATTAATTAAACGCGTCTAAATACATCGAATTAGATTATTAAGATGCCGAATGATAAGTCTGCGCTCGAATAATAGCCTGACCTAGAAAGTGGCCGTTGCAAAATGGAACATTACGTACGCGAGGGAAATTCATCTCGAACGATTGACCAGTCTCTTGGCGTGCAAGGTCAAATGTCCAGTCGTATTTTTTCTACTTCCTGTCGTTTCGTCTTTCAAAAGCGTCAAGCGCACATGGTTTATCGTTAATTTATACGCAGATTACGACGCCAAGTGCCGTTGCCCGCGCGCGCAAACTCGCAATCACTTTAATGACGCGACATCTAAACATTTAATTGAGTGCCGCATATTGGTGATTTATTTGTTTTAACTGAGCGTCCAGATGACTGATATGACGGGGCCGATATGACAGTGAGTCGGCGTAACTTGAATGATAATTGCACGACCATCGATAATTTTGATTAAAAATGCGTTTAATCTAACTATCTGGTTTGACAAAGAAATCGTGACATGTCTGGACCGTATGCAATTTGTATGCAAAATTTGACAAGTTCTGTAACGTCATTATCATATTTTAAAGCGTAGACTGTATGTCCATAAACATTGTATATTATAATAGTAGAAAAAATGTATTTCACTGAGAATTTTGTTTATTATTCAATTTATGCTTTTTAATTCATATAAATTTAAGTGTCAGTCAGTAATCGCTCTGCTTTTTTCTTTAGAAAATACATCGTGAATTTATTATTTTAGGTACAGTTGTTATATTGATACGAGTGACAATGAGACGGCAAGAACCATAATGAAGTCTGAAAGCTACACGATGAAAATCAAAGACCTGTCCTCGAGCCGCAACTTCTCGTACGGATATAATATCCCATATTATGCGATGACGAAGGTATTACAAACGAAAAAAGTTAAGATAATTAATTCTAGCGATTAGTCTTGATTAATATTGAAAATATTCGGAAATAGGATTCGAAATATTTGTCGGAATTACGTGTTTCGAAGTTTCAAATATCCGAATTCTAATTAAACAAATTTTAAGTGCTGTAAGATTCAAAGAATTTTAAGTTTCGAAGCTGACATTTTTCGACCTTTTCGAACTTTTCGAATATTTCGAAGCGCGAAGGCAAAAAGACGTCGCGCTTCGAAATATTTTTATTGAAAATAGTTATATCGCCCCGAGAAATGAAATTCTGCATAACCACACTAATTAAATGATATGGAAATATATCCAATAATTTATCAGTTTTGAATTCTATTCCTTAATTATAATTATAAGCAATATAACACGTAAAAAAAAATATGTGAATGATAAGCACGACTTCGGTATATTTTCTTATCTAGTTAAGGACATTAGAACAAAAAGTGAAAATAAAGATTAAATTTTGACAAATATATATTACGATATAGCACGTTACTACACGCAAAAGACGTGAGACCGCTGAGTAGTGCGCTGCACACTACTCAGTGATGCGGAGGGTAAAATTTTAATAAGAGGTAGTAGTAGCGTGGTCTGAATTAAATGTTAAAGTTGTCAGAAACTTATATTAATCATTGCGAAAACTCATGAGAAATACAGAAACGGCTTTAAAACCCTACCTCATCGACCATTTTAACGAGAAAATAATAATTTTGTAAATGACTGAAATGCATTGAGTCTTATGGAAAATGACAGTTTTTTGCAAAAAAAAATATGTTTGAAATGTTTAAGGAGGTTAATTTAAATCGATAGTTATAGTTCGTAGAATAAGGAATGCAACAACACCAAAAAAACTATGGGTTATCGACCATTCTGATGAAATATTTAATATTTTCAAATCGTGATCATTTGTATTTGAATGCCGCCGCCATGTTCGACTTTCAAATATCAACGTGTGGGAAACATAAACTACGTCTCTTGGACAAATAAACACAACTTTCGTGAAGTTTTTTGTTCGGGTGTAATCTGCCTTTACTGGCGGTAAAGTAAAGTTTTTTATTTTAAATATAGTTATTTAAATATAGTTATTTATTTTAAATATATATTTTCGGCAGAAAATATATATTTATTTTAAATATATATTTTCTGCCTTTACCGCTACACGGCATTTACGCCGCATGGCGTAAATGCGGGGTGATTTCCTAACAATATTACGAATATTTTTTTAACTACTTGAACCCAACTGTTATATCACAACCTTGAAAATCATGTACCATTAAATTGTCATGTTTAATTTATGATATAAATTTACAAATAAAATTGTATTATGCTATGTTATATAATTTTGTTGTTTATAATGTCCGCTAGAATATTTTTCGTTAAACATTTCAGTTTTGGTTAATGTGCAGATACATTTGCTCAGCGTTTAATCGTTTTTGTACTTGGCCTGAACTTTTCAGTTTACACTGAAAGTTTTGAGTTTTTTTATATTTTACGAGCATTAGAACTATTACAAGCAACAGCGGAAGTGTTTAACTAGAAAAAATGCGAAGAAAAACTTAGTTTTGAGCTAAAATTTCATTCATTAGAAGAGCGACTTCTAAGTATTAACCAATTTCGTTGATATTTTGCGTACTTCAGTAACTCATAGGACAGTTAATTTACGTCGTGAAACCTTGAAAAAATCAAAGTAAGGGTTTTTTGACCACCTTATTCCTAATAAAAATTGATCGAAATTGGCCGGGCAGTGATCGGGGTGGAACGCATCGTATTCAAGTAGCCCTGACTTGGCAAAATATTCCGATAAGGCCCTGACGTGGCCCTGGTCGGGCAAATTTTACCGACCGGGGCCACACTGTAAAAAAAGAATGTAAAATTACATGATAGATTTCGTTATGTATAACGTAAAAGTACAGTCCAAAAGTATTATTCCGTGAACTGAAATGTAATTGTACAATCCGAGTGTAAAGTTAGACTCCCAATATAAAAATGATTCGAAAACATTCAATTTGTAGGTTTTAAATATTACATTTGCAGTGTAAATTACCGCGTTTGGTGTTTTTGTTTCTTTTTTTTCATCTACTCCATCATTTGTTTTACACTTCGATTGTAAAATTACATTACAAATTGTGGCAACCAGATTACACTACATGTAATGTAATTTTACTCAACTTTTTTACAGTGCACATCGATTCCATGCGATATACTCCGCGCACTCTAAAAAATACTCTGGTTGCGATAAGAATGCAGTCTTTTATATGCCAGCTGTATGATGATAAGAAGAATCCGGTAACCGTAACTGGATTGCGATTCATGGCCAACCGAAAACCATAGCCTAACAACGTCAAAACCTATGAAAACGTCGGTTTGAGAATCTGGCATTACGGTTACCGGCTACCTCTCATACGTATATTGAACATATATGCGACGTACAGTTACCGGCTTCCATTCTCGGTGAGATAACATTTTTTAGAGTGCGATTGCAGTCCGGTCAATTTCTACCGGTAAAATACTTATATATTAGATATTTGTCAATATGATGTTTTATCTGCGATAAACGCCTTGTTATTTTAATGCGTGATTTTCTAAGCGTAGGTCTGTCACATTACTACTACCATTCAATCACTGACATGTCATATCATATTAAAAAGGTTCATAAATTATGCATTTGCCAAACTTGTTAGTACATTTTCGAAACCATGGAACTATCTCTACAATCTGTAATGAAAAATCACGTATTAATAATGCATTATTTTCAATGTTGGCTACGCCGCTTTCAATGTTGAAAGCAATGCATTATTAATCTCTTTCGAGACTGTATAGAATTTTAACTTCTATGAATGTCGGTTTGAAATGGTCATTAACCCTTTGAGCGACGCATTTTAATGGGCAAAATACCTGGAACTGAGCTATTATATGCTTTTTGGGTCGCTGAATACACGGAGAGAAGTAAAAACGCGTAACGCGTTTGCAACAAACGCCTAAGGCGTTTGCCAAAATTTTCTAACCTAAATTCAGGATAGCAAACGCCTCAGCCGTGTGTGCAAACGCCTCAGCCGTGTGTGCAAACGCCTGACGCGTTTCTGAAAAACGCCTCAAGGCGAATTTAAGGCGAATTCATTGGTTTCAGTTACGTCCGGCGCCGCGTCTTTTCATGCGGCGCGGCTTGATTTCCTCCGGTTGCGGCGCGTAGTGGGTGGAAAGGGCTCAATAAGCGCGCATAGGACAAAAAAAGCCCCTTAGTTCGTATTACAACGAACAATAATAACTAATATCATATATTATATATATATTTACATTATTTTTGAGTAGATAAACCATTATTCGCATTTATTTTACTTGATAAATAGCCAAAAAAAATGATTTTTTACATCGAAAAAATACTAAAACCCAATTTTTCTATAGGGTAACATTTTTTAGCCTTCTCGAGCCTCTTTGAAATTTTCGAGTTTCGAGAGGAATTTTTCCTCAAAGTTTCAAGGAGGATTGAGGAGACTAAAAAAAGTTACCCCATAGAAAAATTGTGTTTTTGGGGCTTGATACGTGAAAAATACAATTTTTCAAATATTTCGATGTATGCCATTTCTGCGGATGCAAACGGATGCAGCTGAAATTAAGCCCACATATTCCTCGTTTCGAGAGGAATTTTTCCTCAAAATTTCAAAGAGGCTCGAGATGGCTAAAAAAAGTTACCCTATAGAAAAATTGGGTTTTTGGTATTTTTTCGATGTAAAAAATCATTTTTTTGCTATTTATCAAGTAAAATAAATGCGAATAATGGTTTATCTACTCAAAATACTGTAAATATGTGATATTAGTTATTATTGTTCCTTGTAATACGAACTAAGCGGCTTTTTTGTCCTATGCGCGCCTGTTGAGCGCTTTCCTACCACTATGCGGCAGTTCCGCGGGGTGGTGAGATGTAATGGGAGGTGGTTTTTAGTGCGGTAAAAGTCCCACACACTGTGCACGGGCTGCACAGCGTCTTTTGAAGATTTTATAACTGCCCACGAAACACACACACACTCACACACACACACACACACCACCGCCTGAAAAGCGGCACCACTCGTGACTGCAGCGGAACTTGGGAAAATGTGGTCGTTACTGTAGGTTGCAGGCTGAGGAGGAAGGCGGTGACGCTGAACTTATCCTTGCAGCCAGGAAAGGGCTACAAGTACTTGGGACCAATCCAGATCGAGCGAGACACAATCCGCTGTAAATAAGGCCGCGGCCGCAGCCTTATTTACAGGGTTACAAACAGATTGTGTCTGTTTGTAACCCCTACGTCGCGCTTCCTCGGGTGGCATATAGAGGAGTCGCTCGTTAGCAATAGAGGGCAGGAGGGAAATAAAATACCTCCCGCAGACCAACAGACTGGGGGAAGGGCACCCCGAGAAAAAACCAATAACGATCGGTCTGCGTTGTAGTCCACTGGGAGTGCCCTACGGGGCTGATGTGAGCTAGCTCTGCCGACGCGGTAACTGCAGCGTACTATCAGTAGCCAGCCCCTTCGGGCCCTGATCAGGAAGTACGTATTGGACACGGAGATCGGAATCCGTGTTGCCTCGGGCGAACGCCAGTCCGTCCGTGCATTCCGGGACTGGTAAAGCGGTAGCTGGGCCTCAGGGAACTGCGATAGGTTGGTGAACCGAGGGTATACCCGTCCCCAGTAATGACAATAATGATAACCCCAGAATAAACACTCGAGAAGTCAAGGTTAATTTATTGGATGGGTATGATGATGGACCCCGTAGATCTAAGTCAGAATTGTTGTCTAAAAGCTTTGATTATAGTAAAAGTAGAACGTCGACAGTGAGGACGACCGATTCCATAAAGCTGTTCCGAAGAAATTATCATCTAATTTCAATTGCGTTGACTATGCGGAACCATTGAGTCGTACTAGGCGTGGAGAACCATTACACGCTAGATACGCAGATGAGCGACCTGTTGGGAAAAATTTGCCGAACAATTTTAGACCTAGGGATCAGCCTTCCACTCCCCATTTCGGAGTTAGTCGAAATCAGGGTGCAATTCCCAAAGGTTGTGCTGGGATTGAAGCTCGCAGGCCTGCAGTGGAGGGTAATTTTGGTCGGATGCCTGACCAGCATGTCGACCAACGATTTGTCGGATTCCGTGAGACTGATCCAGTGGTAGATGATTTTAGCCTCCGGTATAGGGAAAATTATAATTATCAGAGACTTGATTATTCGGAATTGCCCGGTGTGTACGATAGGGAGCAGATGAGTTATCGCAATAGGGCTGAAAATGAGTATTATCAGCGGCGAGACGATCCAGCTTCGACTTCGCGTATCGTTAACCCACATTATCGAATTAGAGAACCTGAACATTCCTCTTATCATTATCAGAATCCTCCAGTGGATAATCGTTCAAGTTATACTCCCCCCATTGCGAGGCATTTAGATAGGGTTTGTGATATTATGAGGAAGTGGAATGTTCAATTTTCCGGAAAAGAGAATGCTCAAATCTACATTCTTCATCTTGAAGAACGTAGAGCATTGATGCCGGTTTGTGATTCCGATCTGCTCGCTTGCTTGCCCTTTTCCCACTCCGGGATTGCCCTGGTCTGGTTCCGAACGAGACGTAGGAATTGGTTTAGTTTTGATGATTTTGTTTCTGCTTTCCGTCAGCGGTTTCTCAAGTACGATTATCAGTATGCTTTGCAGAGAGAAGTATGGATTAGAACTCAGGGAGATCGTGAGCTGATAGCGGACTTCTTGACCTGTATTTATGCCCTCATGGAAAGGATAGTTACACCATGGTCTGAGTGGCAAATGGTTGAATGTGCTTATCGTAACATGCAACCTAAGCTCTCTCTTTCAATTCGTGCGGATGAGATACTTAATTTCGACCATTTGGAAATTCTTGCAATTCGATGTGAGGAAAGATATTTGGCAGCTCGTAGCTCGAAAGATATTTGGCAGCTCGTATGCCCCTCCATTGCTAGAGAGATCCTTGGATGCTGAAATGGCTTACCATCCTCCTCGACCATCGCGAATTAAGACTCAAGGCTTAGCTAGTTTAGTGGATGATTCCGATTCGGAGGATTCCGCTAATTTGCTGGTAGCTGCGATAAAAACTCCGATGAGACAGAACAAGAGGCGAACCAGGATGAACGAGTCCTCCAAAAAGAAACCGGATACACCTAAACAACGGGAAAAATCATCGGTGACGAATTCAGAAATTGAGGAACCCGTAAGGCTTGAGAATGTTTCCGAAAAGACCCAAGATGAAATCACGTGTTGGAATTGTGATCAGATTGGTCATCGATTTACTCAATGCAAAGAGCCCAACCTCTCTTGTGGTAAAAAGGGGATTACTAAGGTCACATGTGATAGATGTTCAGGAAACAAGCGGTGGAGCCATTGATGCGGAACCAATGGACTCCGGGCACAATCAAATAGAGTTGCCGAAAGATTCCGCAATGAATGAAGAAGTAGGTGTATCAGAATGGTTTGATATTTGGACTGATGGCTGCTGCATCGACAATGGTACAGAAGGAGCCAAATTTGGGATAGGGGTTTATTTCGGTGAAAATCACCCCAATAACATTTCCAAACCAGTATATCAGGGTCGAACCAATAACTGTGCTGAAATTTAAGCGGTGATAGCAGCAGCTGAGGAAGCCAAACGATTGGGGATTTGAAGAGTTCGCTTTCATACTGACCACAGTTTCTGATTAAATCAGCAACTAAGTGGATTCCGATCTGGCTTGACAACGATTGGAGAGATAATCGCAAGAGAGGTATTAAAAACCGAATGGAATTTGAGAGGATGCTGGAAGCCCTGAGGGATTTTGAAAAAGTAGACTGGATATATGTGAAGGGTCATTCGGGTGTCATCGAGAATGAAAAAGCTGACCAGTTGGCTAGGGTAGGGGCAGAATTTCACATCTCCTCATTTTCCATTTACCATAGTCCTTTTCGAGAAGATCAAGTAATTGTTATGTCTGATACTGAGAATGAGGGAAATCAATGTCGAGCCCTGCATTTGCAACTTTTAGTTGCTAGTGAGAATGTTAGAGCTATGATAGATTCCGGGGCAACAAGAACATTTATTAGCGAGAGTTTCTTACAGCTGTTAGGCAATCGTGACTATTTTAGTAAATCAGCTCGAATACCAGTGAAGTTGGGAAATGGTAAAATAGAACTTTGCACCGAGCAGATTCTCTTGCCTGTGGAACTGAAGAACCGTTGTTATAAAATATACATGAGTGTGTTGAAATCTCTTCCTACCAAATGTATTTTAGGGTTGGACTTCCTTCGGCTTTGTAGGGTTCAGGTTGATTTTGAAGCTTCTGTATGGTACTTTAACCATTCGCTTGATAGGCCTTTTTCGTTTACCGATTCCGAAGATTCTTAGAAAGATACTTCTTGCAAAGTGATTTTGATCTCGGAAATGGAGAAACACCAATTGGCGAAATTATTGGATCAGGAGATTCCAGCGAATTTGAGGTTATTGCCTTTAACTTCATTAGTTCATCATTGTATTGATATAGGAGGTCATTCTCCCATTAAACAAAAATTTCGTCGAGTCTCACCCTTTGTATATGCCAGGATCTGTGAGGAAATTTCTGCGATGTTAGACCTGGGTATTATTGAACACTCGGAGAGTGAATGGTCCTCTCCGATTGTAATGGTGCGAAAACCTAACGGCAAATACAGATTCTGCTTGGATTATACAGAGGTGAATAACATTTCGAAAAAGGATGCCTATCCCCTACCCCGCATAGATAGCATTTTGGATAGGTTACGCAAAGCTAAATTCATTTCCACATTAGATTTGAGCCAAGCATATTTTATGGGGCTGAAAAACGAAACGTTTTTGAAACGAAAAAATTTTTTTTTAATATTGACTGAAATATAATGAGAATAATGTAATTTGGGAATGTATGTTTGTATAAAGCCATATATACACCCGGAACACTTAAAACCCAAAGCTAGAGGGCGCAAGATGATCGAAGACGGTGTTTTTTCGCATATTTGGCCTTGTACCACGCCCCCCACCCCCCTAACGCCTCTAAATTGTTGAACCTACTTGTCCGCCAGTTCAAGGCGGTCATTTTGGCAGTGGTTC
>JABFPB010007634.1:0-10824 GCA_022817645.1 Ceratoteleas bidentatus | reverse complement strand
GCATATACTCGACTCAAGTATTATTAAAATTTACTTCAAATCGAGTTGTGAATATGTTGGAGCATATTAATGAGTTGTCATAAGTGAAAAATATTCTCAAACGTATTTGAGAATATTTTCTACTTGAATCAAGTGAAATATACTTAATCCAAGGTAGGTTTTTTTTCAGTGTGTATTGGACATTTTGGACACCTTCTGTTACGATTCGTCCATGAATTCGTATACGCGTATTTGATCGGTATGTCAAATCGACACCAACATTGCCCAGACTATACTGAGCGTTCGCTTCCTGGGCAAATGCTCCTTCAATATGTAAAACCTTCAAGTACAATAATTAAATATTATTTATATACTATCATGCAGGAATTTTTTGCATGAAAAAAGGTATGTTTATATTGCTTTTAAAATAAACTGACAAAAGTGAGATTGTGGTCAAACACATATTTCAAAAAGGTAAATTTTTGTGACAGTGCATGAAAAAAACAGTGAGTTTTTACACCTTAAAAACTAGAAGTAAAAAATTGTTCAACAATTAAATAAAAAACGTTTATTTTATGTTCCAGATTAAGAGAATTTGAAGGTAGATTTGAATTATTTCGTATTTTTTTTTGTATTTGTTTTGAATTTTGTATTAATATTTTCTTTTGAATTTACAATAAAAAATTTTTTTATTTAATTGATGCGTAATTAAATTTGTTTAGTATTTACATTTAAATTGAATTTTTTGTTTTAAAAGACGAAGTGTGTTGTTTATAAACAATAGGAAATGTTTTGAAATAAAAGAATCTTATTTTAGTTGTACAATCAAAGGATTAATTTGTTAACAATATTTACTTATATAATATTAAAGACTTTTATCAAAATATACACTGCAAAAACAAGTGTTCTGGAGAGAACACTTTTGTAGCATTTTTAGAACACTTTAAGTGTTCATTGTATGGAAACATATGAAACGATCTAACGAGAACACATTAAGCGTTCTTATTGAAAAACACTTCAAATGTTCTTTACAACCATGCCAATATCATCAAATGAAGACATAACCAACAAATAAAGTCGCCAAACAGATACAGTAGACAAAATGTTGTGCTCAATGTGCGATTTCAACACGGTTAATGATGAAGCATTAATAAAGCATATTGTGAAATATCACAAAAATAATCCTCATTTTAAAGTAAAGTGCTTTATACGTGGTTGCGGAGCAACTTTCAAAAAGTGGCGGTCTTTCCAACAACACGTACGAAGAAATCATCCTCAGCGCAATATCGTTGTAGATTTTTACTTTGACAATGACGGACTTGCAGAAGTTCCTAATGAGGAAGATGAAGGTACGAATGATTTGATAACATTGATCTTAAAATTTATTCTTTTGCGATTAATTTACTTATTATTATTAATATAATTTGTTTATTACATATTATTATTAATATAAATTTATGTAATTTCATATAAATATATAAATATTAATGTAACTATTGACGCAAGAAGTTAATAACATAAGTAATATAAATAATACAATTGTGAAATGTATGTCTTTCCTTTTTATTTATAGATGAGGCAGTGCAACTCATAAGAAGAACGGACCACTTGGAATTATTTGTCGTGCAATTTTTAATACATGTTCGAGATACTTTCAAAACGTCACAAAAAGCTACCGATATCATTACGCAAGGAATAATGGATATAATGAATATGTATTTGACTTCATTTTTGGTAATTATGTATTCATATAATATAAAGTAAAAATTAATAAATATAAAAATAATGTAACAAAATTATTAAATTCAGTTTTTCGTAATGTATTTAAGTTACCATATATTTATATTTATTTTATAATACATTAATTACAAATACAATATTAATTACTATTATAAGAAATTAATGTATATTTTTATATAAATTCAAAATATTTGTGACTCACATAAATATTTTAATTTTTCAGGCAGAAATACGAGAACACGTGAATATTGCAACAAATTATATCAACTATAATGTTATACAGGATTTAGCGGATTTGCTGAAGCCATGTAACGTTTTATCATCTATACAGTCAAAGTATTTATTGGATAAAATACTTGTGGACAAATTTAACATGATTATTCCTGAAAAGCTAACACTAGGATTTACTGAAAAATGGATCAAGATAAAGAGACCTCCATATGCAGATATTGTAGCAGTAGAAGATAATGGATATGTTATACCATTCTTAAGAAACCTGCAACTATTATTGCAAAATGATGAAGTGCGTACAAATATTCAGAACCAAGTGCCTGGAGAAAATGACTTGTTGCGGACAGTTTTAGATGGGGCATTTTATAAAAACGACGAGTTCTTCCGAACAAAAGAAAATGCGTTAGCTATCGTGCTGTACCTTGATGAGCTAGTGGTTACAAATCCAATAGGACCAAACAATAAAAAACACAAGCTGTACATGTTCTATTGGACGATTGGCAACCTATCACCCGAATTTCGATCATCTCAAGATGTGATTCAGTTACTAGCAACTGTTCACTCTGTACATTTGAAAAAACATGGAATCAAGAAACTGCTGCAACCTTTTCTTGATGATGTAATGACCTTACAAACTGAGGGTATAACAGTCCACACAAACGGCCAAGATATAAATTTCAAAGGTAGCGTACTGTTTTGTGCTGGGGATACGCCAGCTTTAGCTGAAATTGGCGGCTTTAAAGAATCCGTAGCTGCATATCGTCCATGTCGGTCATGCTTGACAACGAGGAATGACTGGAAACAGAACTTCAATGAAAACAATTTTGTTCTTAGAGATATAGCCACTCACCAGCGACATGTGGAAGCTGTGACTGAACCGAATTTACGTGCAGATGTATCAAACTATTGGAAAAGGAGATATGGTA
Organism: Ceratoteleas bidentatus; assembly: GCA_022817645.1. Taxonomy (NCBI): domain Eukaryota; kingdom Metazoa; phylum Arthropoda; class Insecta; order Hymenoptera; family Scelionidae; genus Ceratoteleas; species Ceratoteleas bidentatus. The sequence continues at coordinate 7,948 of JABFPB010007634.1, read as the reverse complement.
TTAATGGGGACAGTCCTCTTTCGAACATTCCATACTTTGATGTAACGCAATGTTTACCGCAGGATTGCATGCACGTTTTAATTGAAGGGATTACAAGTATGGAGATTCGAGCCCTGCTTCGTCAGTGTGTGATTCAATTTAATTTATTTACCATTCACGAATTGAATGAACGCATTTCTTGTTTTGATTTCCAAATATTCAATGCAGATAAACCAGGCCTTTTGACGTTTGAGAATCTCGAAGATGGTGGACATTTACGCCAAACTGCTTCCCAAATATTCGCATTAGCACACTGTTTACCATTTCTTATATATGAATGGGTTCAAGAATTTGAAGAAATATGGGATTATATTTCATGCCACACGAGACTGTTACAAATTTTAAATACGTGTATGGCCTATGAGATTCATACAGAAACGGTGGATTTATTAAGTCGTATGATTGAGTTATTTATCACTCAATATAATAACTTGTATCCAAATACTATCGTGCCAAAGTTTCATTTTTTAATACATATACCGCATTACATCAAATTATTCGGACCGGCACGACAACAATCTTGTTTCAGATTTGAAGCAGCGCATCAGTTTTTTAAATCTTTAATTCCCGTTGTGCGTAGCTTTAAAAATATCACTTACACATTGTCTTATAGACATCAAGCTAGACTGTGTTCACGACTTATGAACATTCCTGGTACTACAGGAACAAAATTTCTATACCGCGGAGACGACATCGAATATGGTAACACAGTTCGGTTAGGTAATTTACCAAATTACGAAATATTGGTCAATCAGTTTGAAAACGTTGTCGATCCAGATTTAGACGTTATGAGATCATCTAGAGTTCATCGTCATGGAGTAACTTATGAACCTCAAAATATCATTTTGTTAGAATGCATAGAAGACTGTAATCCTACGTTTGGATGTGTTAAAGAAATTTTTATTATAAATGACCAAATTATTCTTATCTATCAAACATTGCGCACCCGGAATTACGATGAACAGTTGAACGCCTATTGTATAGAAAATGCGATTCCCGAACACGAACAAGCGATAAAAATAGAGAATTTGATTTTCCCCCACCCTCTGCTACGTATCAAACAAAGCGGAAAGAAATATGTAATTTTATTAAACCATGAAAGGACTGAGTTTTATGGATGAAGACTGTATTTGTAACAGAAATGTATTTAATAAGAAATTACTTCGTTGTACATTGCACGTTGTATTTAAAACATTAAATAAAATTAAATATCATTATGAACTTTACATTTATTTGCAGGTACAGAACTTATAGTCATGCAAAGATGACGCACAAACCAGAACGAACGAATACGTTATATTTTATGATCTTTAACATATATCACATGAATGATCGTTTATCACACAGATGTCTTAACGTAATGCCATTTGCAGAAACTTTATTTTCGAATCGATGAAAAAAAATATTGCAACTTTTTCATTAAACTATGCCCGAATAAAGTTTCTAATAAAGTATTTATACTTTAACGCATATATTAAATATTTAATATAATGAAAAACAGTGTAAATTCGAGGGCTTTATAATCGATTTTACGCATCGATTTCGTTTGCAATGATGTTCATTTTATGCTTGATATCACGCAGAAATTTGTCAATACCAGACTTGGATTCGGTCGGCGTTTTCAAAAGTTCGTGGTCCAGGTATGATAATGTTTTAACGTAGGCCGTGGGATAAACGATTTCCCAAGAATAATATGCAGCTATCAGTGCAGAAATCGTTTTGGCCACGTCCGGATCGGGAATTTTCAATTTCACTCCGCCACCCGCCACTATAAACGCCGCTGCAAGCCCTCCTTCCATTGTGTACATAACAGCCCTTGGGGAACAACCATCACCAGTTAAAAGCTCCTTTGTAGATTTTCCAGCCTGCAAGAATTAATTGATACATTTTTACTAGTATTGCGTGAAATGAAAATACTAATTTCAACATGAAATAAGCAATAAATAATGAATTCACGTTTCAAGGTTAGTTACAGTACCTCAGCAACTGTTATGAGCGGTTCATTCATTTTTTTAAATTTTAATTGTGTCAAATGCAAATATAAACGTGCAATAACATCGGCTTTTTCATGCTCAGATTCAGCTTTCATGTCAAAAAATCTTGCTAACGTTTGTATCACCTTATTGGCGGTATCAAACAGTTCAGCATGATTAATACTTTTGATTAAAGTAAGTTCATGTACAACCTGAAATTAGTTATGTACTAAGATTAATAATTTTGCAATATCGTAACTTTAATTATTAAATCAATAAATAAAGCTTTGTTAATTGTTATACTTATAGATTTTATATATAGCAATGAAAACATACATAAAAAAGGAGTCTAAAATGTTTAAATTATTTTTGAATATTATTTGTAGAATATTATTTTTGAATATTAATTGCAGAACGAACAGTGCAAATACATACTAAAGTAAACGATTCCAGATGAGGGAATTCGCGTATAATATTTTTAATTGTTTTCGCCCCTCCTTCAGAGATCCAATGACGTCGATGGCGAAAGGTCTCTTTTAAAAGCCGTCGTATGTGGCTATTATCTTCCAGCGAACTGTACTTCTTTAATTCCTTCAAAGCAGACTCTAAATCTGCTTCTGCTCCTGAGGTAGATGGTCTATTCAGAAATACAACATTTATTTGAAAAATTAATAAGAATTGTTAAATGCATTTGACAATTTATTTGCCTTACATCTCATTTGTTACAAAAGCCATCTTTTTACGAGGTAAATTATGAGCGACACTTCCAGTTCTCTTCAAAACTTTATTCTCCTTTTGAATCTTGGCACTGAATCTACTCCTACGTACACACGCACTCAATTGTTTTCGAACGATTCCCTGTTGAAAATCATACAACATTATATAATTTCATATAATTAATGCTTCAAATTACAATTTTTTTAATATAAAAAAAACAGATTAAATAAAAAAAGACAGGCTAAACTCGTCTTTGGGGTCAATCCCACAGTCTGTCTCCTGCTATCGTATGTTTATCATCTTCGTTAGTTTTATTAGTTTTTAAAATTTGGCCCTAAAGTCGAGTTTTACCAAAAGACACATTTTACTAATACTCCAAACATATCGTCTAAGAATCAGTGTCAATCGACCTCCAGTTGTAAAAATCATGTAAATCGATAATAATTACATTTACTTACACCAGTATTAGTAGACTCTCCTTTCAATTCAGGGTATGCATCGGTTATACTCAATGCATAATTATAATAATCTGTCTTAGTCGGTTCACCATCAGTTCTTGCTAACAAATTCGCAGCCCAAAATGAGATAAACAAAGATTGCTTCTCGTAGAACTGTCCACTATTTATGACATGCTTCAGTTCGTCAGTCAGTTTTGGGAGCTTCGCTGGGTACGTTATCCTCGATTTCATTGAGCCAGATACCTCTCGTGTCTTTCGTGGGGTCTTCTCCGGTACTACTTCTTTCAAGAGATCATCGCTTTCGACATTTGCTTTCAAGAGATCATCGTTTACGATTTCCTCGGTAACCTGACAATAAAATCATATAATTTTAAATTTTCAACTTATCTGATAATATTTATTTCATAGAGTCAAATTATTTTTTGACAACATTTTTTATTTTTAACCCTAGAAGCACAGATTGGGGTCAAATCGACCCCAGAGAAAGAGAAAGTAAAATGATGTTGTGGTGTGCAAGACAGAGATACAAAAAATAAGTCTGTGCTTCTAGAGTTAAAATGAAAATGTAAAAAATTTATTGTTAATTACTTTATTTATGCAGAAAATAACGCTAACGAAATTAATTTTACTTTTATTATATAACTACACAAAAGGCAACTTACTTCGTGCAAAGTTTGATTCTTCTCGTCCAAAGGTTCACCAGAAGATGTTATAATTGGAATATCCAATATATTCACAAAACTTGACACACCGGAATTGTCCGAATTAATCGTGATGGCATGCACAGTACTCTCATTCGGAATTTCTTCGTCCGAATCGATGTCGCACAAAATTCCGTTTTTATCTGTCATTTCTAATACAACATGCTTCTGTGAAACCATTGCTTGCAACAGGACGTCTTTTTCGCAAGCATTTTTAAACGCTTCTTCGAGAAGTTTGACATCGGACGCGCCTGTTTTTGAAGAAAATTTCACACGCTTACATCTCTCATTTACTCGACAATAAATCGTTTTTTGTTCCATTGTCGCGAATAACAAAACAAACTTATCGAAAAAATCACGATCAAAACAAATCGAATGTTCGCGTGCTCCGACGCCACTGTTTCAGGTTAGGTTGGGATTGCGCGCGGTCTCTTGTAATCGGTAACTCTGCGCAGTAATATGTCCGTCTCTTTTTTACTCACACATTTTCCGGTTAGCGATACCCGCTTTTAATGGAACGTGCTTGCAGATTTCGAATGTCGGTTTACGTACTATTATATTTATTAGTATTATTATTTCAGTGCTGAAGCATGTTTTAATATTTGCATTGTTTATTTTATACTTCATGGTATTAATTAGAACTAATTAGAAAAAATTAATTTTTACTCGTCTCAACGTGTTGCGACAAGCAAAAATCATGCAAATAAATAAAAAACAGTTTGTATTATTACAGCAATAAATAGAAGCCAATTAATAAGCCAATTAATAGAAGCAATTAATAAGCCAATTAACAATGGCTTAAAATTGTTTACTATTTTTGATAATAACGAAGTTATTATCAAAAATTGAAAAGAACATTGTTAGTACGTAAAAACACGTCATATTTATGAAAATGTAGTTTAAACGGCGTTAAGGTTGTTTCCGAGAAAGCAAGAATATGAACGTATAATGTGTTCTTGTTCTAAATGTTTTGCATTTTCCAAGCATTCGTTCATTTTAAACGTTCCGCAGTGAAAGTGTTCTTTTTTACTTGAAGTGTCCCATTTGAAACACATTTTCTGTTCTACTCAATGTATTCTATTACGCGAACGTTTTAATTCGTTCTTCTGACAGTAGGAACGCATAAAATGTTCTGTAGAGATCACTTAGCACGTGAACATATGTCAAATGAGAACGTTTAGTTAGTTCAGAACACTTTTCAAGTGTTAAGTGTTCTTATGAGAACGCTTCAAAAACACATCTTTTTGCAGTGTAGTTTCCTTTAAAAAAAATTAACTGTAATTATTGTGCAATTGTAACAAAATTCTTACGATTAAGTACAAAAAGCAAAAAAAATATAAAAAATGAAAAAATAATCTTCATTTATCACTCATCGTCCAGTCGCAAACAACATTAAACATAATTGCACAGTATATTAAATATTCATACATGATTACTCAAAAACTAATGTCGACACCCCAAAAGCATAACATCGAAAGTCAAATGTCATTTTTACTTTGTAACCTACGATAAGTTTTCAGACATTTTGTAAATAATAATATCCATTATTTTTTTTACTTTTTTAATTTATTGTTTTACTAGAAAGTTTATAAATTTGTGTATAATTCAGTTTAAAAAACAGTAAAAATTAAAGAGTGATAGACAAGTTGTTATGAATTTTTGTAAGTGTAAAAAATTATGTTAGGTTATAAAGTAGAAAAGTGACATATGAGTTACAACGGAATATTGGAATCTAAATTTATTTGAAGTTAGGAGTTTAGTACCAGTTTATTAAAAAGTTACAAACTATTTACATGAATTGAAAAACCATTGTTTTTAAACATTAGTTTTTATTTTCTTTTGTGTACATCCTCCCATTGGTAATGAATGAAAAAATCCCATTATAACAACAAATATCTAGCAAAATTAATGTAAAAGCAAATTACAAAAACCAATACAATTAGTGATAAAAAAAACCAATACATTTAAATAGGATATAAATTGTTGAACTTACGTTGTTTGCTTTAAAGAAATCCAAATTTTCATTAATGTCATCTCCCCAAATGGTGAGTTGTACACGCCACTCATGTTCACTGATGACAGGTTTGAACCTTGATGTCGGTCCATTATCCGTATTTACCATTTGCATGCTCGATTCTCCCTCGAATACACCAATGAATTCTCTATAAAAATAAAAACAGTGGTTATAAGTATATTTTGTAGTGTTAAAGTAGTTCGGTCGTCGCAGACGCTGGTCAAAACAAAAATTAATCAAATCAGCAACCATTGACGTGAAAAAAATGTTAATAAAAACCGAGAAGTTATCAAAAAACTTGTGAAACAGTGTTTTTTTACTTATTTTTATATGAACTGTTAATAAAAGCTTTTTTTCGAACTGTTTACTTTCAAAATATGTCTGACATAACCAAAATGTCATTGTTATTTGGTCATTTTTGTAAGTTTTTGGACAAAAAAGGCCGGTAAGGTATATATTTTTTTAAATGAATCGCTTTTTATGAGTCAAATCTGTACGTATGATAGTTTTTTTGTAACACTTTAATGTACTTTTAAAGTTTTTTTCAAAATTTTCATGCGTATCAAAGCATTCTCCATAAGAGCCTGTGTTAAAATCGTATGTTCAAAAATCAATTATTTCAAAACTGAATCCGGTAAGGGTATGTTTTGAGCACATTATTAAACAAATGTTTATTCTATTAAAAAATGTAGTTTTTACTTTAAACATAATTTTTGATTATTTCATTGAATTTTAAAATATAAAAGCTTTTAAAACACTAAAAAAAGCTAAAAAAATTAAAATTTAAAATATAAAATAAAAAAAATATATATATTTTTATAAACTTGAAATTTTATAAATTTCCTTTTTTTTATTAAATGTTTAATAATGATATTTTGTTTTGTTTTATTATTTACATAATCTCACTAAACACACTTCACACTTACACATTTCCTTCATATGGCCGAATATTCTGGAAAAGTTCCCTCGGGGAAAAATCAGCCTGCAGGTTACCGGTGGCGAGAAAATAATCGTTGTCACTGGCTGTTGCCATCTTCCACAAATAAACACGCGACGCGTTTGAATTAGATGGCGAATAAAAATTGGCGAAAATGGGCGATTCGCGATCCGACCTTCTTCTTCTTCTTTTGGTTTAATGGCGCTCAGGGGGTTCAGACTCGCATAAGTGCACTACAGTTTTAACTAGCCGCGCCACCTAGATTGGACCGGCCCCGGAGGTACTAACGATACCTCTGATGAAAAGGCCGCGAATGATTCAAATTCTTACATTTAAAAAGTTCGTAAAATGTTTGTTTATGATTGTGATGTGTCATGATTAATGCTTAATACATAATTGGAATAGGTATTCAAATGAAAGATCCTATGAAATTCGTCAAATCGCATAAGTGTAAAGATATTTTAAGAAAAAAGCTTGAAGTCTGAAAGAGGCATTTGAACATTGAAAATCATGAAAACCCGCCAAAAATATGAAAGTCTACTTTGCATTACGATGTTTTCGATTTATTATTTAAATGATACATGAATATTTTTAATATAAATTGATCAATTATACTGTGGTTTAGGGTAAAAGTAAAAAGTCAGCACAAATTTGAAAACAGCAAAAAGACAAAATATAAAATCGAGAAAATATTGTTCGTAAATTGTAGAACATGTTGAAATGCTTAAAATCATTTTCGAAACTATGAGATGTTAATGACAGTACAAATTGAATAGATATTACTTAGTTATAAAGAAAAAACTGAGCCAGTGTTATTTGCAGAAAAGTATCAGATGAACACCAACAAATCAGAATTGCACACCCCGCTCTCTATGGGCGCATACCAATCAGAATTAACTTTTACTCTAGATAGAGCGTGATTTTGATTGGTGGTCAATTCTGATTGGTTGGTGTTCATTTGATACTTTTCTACAAATAACTCTTGCTCAATTTGTCTTTACAACTAAGTAATATCTATTCAATTTGTACTGTCATTCCCTATCAAAATTTCTTACGTAAGATCTTATGTAAGATCTGATGTAACGTTTTGGGGTAAGATCTTACGTAAG
>JABFPB010007633.1:0-10827 GCA_022817645.1 Ceratoteleas bidentatus | reverse complement strand
CCCCCCCCCCCCCCCCCCCCCCCCCCCCCCCCCCCCCCCCCCCCCCCCCCCCCCCATAAATGAAAAATAAATTTTCATTTACAGTTTCGGTTTAAGATTATTTCGGCTGACTTTTTTAAATTTTATTTTCTCAATGTTCAAAAAATTGATACACATTAAAAAAATTTCTTCATTCGATTCGGTTTCGAAAATTTCGATTTCGAACTTTCAAACTTTAGTTTTGTCTAAATCTCCCATGAAAAAAATTATACATTAACTATACATTAATAATGCTTAAATTATACATAAAAATTGGACATAGTTAATTAACTGTATAATTTAGGCATTATTTTTGTATAATTATTGTATTTTTTAAGTATGTCCAATCTATTTTTCCCTGGGTTGTTTAACTATTATACAAGTTTCCCGAGATTTCACCTTAAAAGTAATACTAAAAATATTAAATGAATAAAAAATATATCAATTTCTCTCACGTTTTATCTTTAATCACGTTTTATTTTTAATCTAAAAACGGTTCATTGAAAGCGATGAGTCAAAATGGACATTTTTTTCGCAAAGCTTATTATCTCTCTTATAATAGCGAGTTTGGCTAAATTTGAACACGAATAATGAATGAGCGACGAATTTGCAAACTCGACCTTCGAGGGCGAAACCGAATGATCGCCAAATTTCATCTGGCTGTTTTCTCACATTTTTTTGCTCCTTGTTTATTTATTTAAGTATCTGGCCGAAAGATACAGAGATAGTTTTCGTTCAAAAGTCGAAGTTCTGAGCACCGATCGGTCTCGGGATCGTCGAAAAATCTGCGTTTACTTGCGAAACCCGCATAATACATACTCAACAAGGCCTAAATGTGGTCAGCGTATGACGACCTCGCGTTTGCAGACACTTTACTTATTATGACTGCGTTTCTTTCAGATTATTTTTAGACGTTCGCAGACGGGATAATTTCGAACTGATCGATTTTTCGTAAAATTTCACAAAATGTAAGCAAACAATTACAAACAAATACCAAATAAAAAAATGTCATTTACAAAATTTTGTTTTGTTCCTAATATTTTATAATTTTTTATTTTGTTTATTTTTTTATATTTTTTATTTTTTTTATTTTATTTTTCTTATTTTATTTTTTTATTTATTTTGTATTTTTATTTAAAATGTTGAATTTAAATTTGTCTTGTAATTTGTCTGCATTTTGTTAATTTTTTTATTTTAATTTTTTTTATTTTAGGTTTTATTTTTTTTATTTTATATTAAATTTGGATTAAACAAGTTTGGTTTTTATACAAATCAAATTTTTTTTTAGTTTTTGATGACCAAATTTCAGCAAAATTTTTATCCCTCGATGACCGCACGCAAACTTTATCGACGCATTGTGGCTGGAATTATAGTTCTTGGCATTAATTTAGTCACGTAGAAATTTGATTGATAATACGTATCGCGCCTCAAGTGTTTTCAAGATAACACCGCGCGAAACACGTCGTTTAGAGCAATCGCGTATTCATTCGAACTTCAATTTATTTTTTTCATTTCTTAAATGTTTGCGATCCCAAAATCTAAGTCCATCAAACTAATGTTTTTTAAATAAAAAAAAAAATATCTTTATAAAAAAAGTTAACTCTTCAAATTTTGAGTTTTCCGTGACTTTAGTGAAATCAATTACTTAAAAGAAAGGATTTTTTATTTCAGAGTAAAACATTTAAATCTATTTATTTTAATTCACTTTTAATTAAAATTATCTCGAAATAATTTAATTTAAAACTCGGCGTGACTAGGCAATGTTTTAAACGAAAGAAAAATTTATTTATTCGTTTTCAGTTATAGTTGAATAATTTGTTGAATAATTGAAAAAAACAGTTGTAGTTTAATTTGCTTATGAAATTACAACAGTTTTATTTAGATAATAAAAATCGTAACTCCGTGACTTTAGCCACTGGAACCAGTCTGCTAAAAAAAGACGAATCTCGATATCAAAATTATTTTATCAGCAGGAATGTCGCTCGAATTGTGAAACAAACAATGCGATGATAGCTACGAATTACTTTTGTTCCAAATCGGCCACTTAATTAACAATTAAACGTCAAATCAAGTCGGTCGTTATTTTTGTTGCGCGTCGCTTCTCCGACATTTGCACGCCAGTGCAATCTTATTAACATCAGAATTTAATGACACATTACTTCGCTACACCGAACAACGTATTATCAGTTTTATCAGCGAGACATCGTTTTCGTACGAATTTCTCCGTATTTGATTTCGATTTGATTTTCGCGAATCGCCGATTCGCGAAAACATAAACGTGGAATTTTTTATTTTAAATTTTAATTTAAATCTGTATAAAAACTTTAATTAAATTAAAATTTGAAATTTCAATTCATGTCTGTGCAGATCTTAAATTTTAAATTTACAGCTATTTTTAGAATTGGGAAAATAATTTTTTTATCCGGAAAACCTGTTTTAGATTTCCAACAAATTTGTTTCCAAATTTAAAATAGAACTTGAATTTAAATTAAAAACATCTGTAATTTAATACTTTAAAAATGTTTAATAAATCAAAACTGTTACGTGCAATTTTTCATTTTTAATTAAAAATTAAATTGGTATAATAAATGTAATTAATTTGTTTTATTTTAATTTAATTTAATAATACAAATTAAATTTTAATTAATATTTGTACAGCAAATTTAATTAAAATAAAAATGTTTAATTCATTGTACGTGCAAAAAATTTAAATTTTAAATTTATATCAATTTTAAAATTAGAAATCCTAATTTCCTTATTAAAAAAACCATTTTTACCAATTAAAAAAATAATTGTTGTTAGATTTTGCAATTTTTATATTTTAAATAGAACAAAATTTCGAAATTTCGAATTTATAAAAGAAAAATGGCGAAAAAATTATTTTTGGTTCCAAAATGAAAAGTTGCGAAAATTGTTGTGCCGCAAAACTGCCGTCGGGGTACGTTCATTGACTGCAAATTGTCGCATTGTAATCGGTTTTGTTGTTCACGCGCGTCGTCGGCGCGCGTCATTCACAGTGCAAATACATTAACGACGGATGAAAATATGCTTGTGACGTTACTCGGTGTGAATTTCGTGAACCAGTTCGTTCGTTTCCATGACGCAGAGCACGCATCCCGTTTACGTCACGTGCGATTTGCAGATGCTGCGGATGATTCTCCTGTTTGCCGCTTATTTTATGACTTTCAATTCGACAAATAAAAAAATTTCGAATGAAAATTTTTTTTCACTATGCTCCTTAATTTCGTACCTCTTTTTCAAGAAAAAATGAATGTTAAATTATATTATAAATCGACAAACTAACTAACCGATTAAAATAAATTTAATTAATTGAAAAATAAATTAAAATTTTTATTTTTAATATTAGAACAATTGAAACTGATTTGAAAATTTTTTATTTAAAGTCGATATTTCGAAATTCAATATTTTTGGAATTGTTCTATTTGAATTTTAAATCCAACTTTTGCAAAATTAGAATAGGCGATTTCAATTTTATTTGAAATTTTTTATATTTGAAAAACTTGATATCTGAAATGCGAAATTTATTGTTTGTAAAATTTCAAATTGAATTTCAATTTGAAGTCCAATGTACACAAATATGAATTTTAAATTAAATTTAAAATTGAATTAAATTAGGGAAATCAAATTCGATTTTTTTTATTTTAAAAATAAAAATGTAATACAATTTTTTTTTATTTTTAAAAAATTTATTTTATTTTTCTTCGTTTTTTATTTACATTTTTGACGATAATAAATCAACAAAATAATTAAAAAATTTTAAGTTTGATAAATAACGAATTTTTTGTTGCGATTGGCGCCGAGTTGAAGGTTTCGGGTATAAGAGACAAAACTCGGGAAATTGCATAGAATTGGCGCACCGTGTTGGTATATGGGACATCGAATGATCGGGCGACTTTCACGCACTATAATTGGCGTCTCGCGCGACTTATAAATTCGTGACGTGTGCCCGAGTACCGCTGAAAATAGCCGCAGACCAAATTGGATGACAGTATCTATAGACCGAAATTATATGTCTAGGTGAAATTTGGGGAAATTTACCTGCTCAATTTTTTTTTACATATTTTTCGCTCATTTTACTCATTTTTATAACATTTAAATTATAAATATAATAAATAAAAAAATAATGATTTAATTATCATTAGCTATGTATTAGTAATGTTTAAATTAATTTTAATTAATTTTAAATTAAACATAATAATAGCAAAAAAATTGTTCTCACTTTTTTAAATTTCAAATAATATAAATAATATAATGATTTCAAAATTAAAAAATATTTGAATTAAATTGTAAATTAAAAATGATATATTTTAAATAACTTATAAATAAATTGTACATAAAATATATAAGTAAAAAATGAGATTAAATCCATTTTCAGAAAAGTCTCATAACAATTTTTGGTTTATGTAAAGATTATTTTTTATTGAAAACGGAGTAATAATAAGTTTAGTGCTATATTTTTTGAAATCGAACGGACAAAAGGAGAAACTCCGTAATTCGACGTTTTGTCAAAATCGATTGCACGTGTTTTACACGAGACTTGCACAAATACATTGCGCAAACGGGCCGGCTCGATCTTGCGCAACGTTTGCTTCAACTTTATGTAATTGTATTACGTGTACTTATCATTTGTGCGAACTTTATGTAAATTCGGCAGTCGGCTTTACTTGCTTGAAGTAAGAGCATTAATATTCGATGAAACGCGATTCTCAACGTAGAAATCCGACTCAGGTAATAGGGTTTTAGCTCCTTTGAAATTAAATTTGAAATGTAATTTTTGAAAATTTGGAATCGTCGAAAAGTGTCATTATATCATATTACACTATTAATTTTATTAAAAAAATATATTTTAAATTAAATTTCAAACAAATTCTAATTTTACTTCAAACTTGAAATTGAAATAAAAATTTAACAAACAAATTTAAATCAAAAATTTTATTTTCAATAATATTGAAAGTGAATCGTAACAAATTTTATAATTAATTTTTTTAATTAAAATTTACAATTAAAAATTAAAAATTAAAAATTTTAATAAAAAATTTTAATAAAAATTTAAAATTAAAATTTTTTATTTTAAATTAAAATATAAAATTTAAATTTTTTATTTTAAATTAAAATATAAAATTTAATTTAAAATTTAAATTTAAAATAAATTAAAAAATCAAATAAATTTAAAACAATTTTAATTCAAAATCTGACTTCTTTGATCATTTTTGCAAAACCATCAAAGAAACCTTCCGCAGAAATGAAAGGTCCCTCGTGGCTCTGAACGCGTCGTCACTCAGGGATAAATCGGCGCAGCACCCCGCAATGTTGTTTCGCCTGCTCTCATGGCGACACGCTCTCGCATCGTTGCACGCGAGCGCGGCAATTACGCCCGCCGAGTCACGTTGCACGACACGCAGCCGACTCGCGATGTAGGTTAGCATTTTTATACGCCTCACGGTACACATTAAAAGCGGTACGCGCCACGCCGCGCGCTCTATACGGTGAAAGAATTTCGCACGAAAAATAAGTCTTCGCGCGTTCTGCAACATTTCGTCCCGAAATTTGCAGAATTTACCATCCGCGTATTAAAAAGTGGTTTTTTTATTTCAGTCGAAAATCCTCGAAAATTGAACTCTAAGTGGTGCACTTTGGATTTAAATGTTGAGTCTGGGAATTCGCGGTGAGAGAAAATTAAAAAAATTTTTTTAAGTTCAGATTTCGATTCGTTGAACACAAATTTTTATTTAATTAAGAAATTTATTTATTTATTTTATTTTTCATTTTATTATTTTTATATTCATTTTATTTTTCATTGTATTTGTTTTTTTTAATTAATTTAAATTTTGAATTTTGAAGTTTTTGATTTTTAATGTTGGAACTCAAAATTTCAGATGCTCAAAAAAATTTATTTAATTAAACTTGAATTTCGATTGAATATATGTTTCAGATTTCAAGTACGTCATTTTTTTAATTAGACACATTTTAGAAAATTTAGCTTTAAAATTTAATTTCGAAGAAAAAATTTAATTTGGCGAATTTTGTGGCGATTTTTAGGTGAAAGTGAAAGTAGGTAAGATGATTTACGGCTCGGAATCGGCGTCGATATTTTGTCAATCGGGATTATTTTTATCGGGAAACGCGAGTTCGGACTTTCTAGTTCTGGTCTTATGTAATGTGACACTTGTGCCACGTGGGATAAAATTGTCAAAAGTGCTCTTTTTTTGGATCTGGTGGAAGGCTTTTTTTGGATTTTTGTACATATGTGACAAAAAGTGACTGATCTGTGACACAATGTGATGAGTTTGGTAAATGTCAACTAACTACATTAAACAGATTTTTGTAATTAAAAATTAAATTAAATTAATAAAACTGATAAAATTAATTAAATTAAATCAATAAAATGAAATTAAAAAGATGTTTATTTTAAATTTTGAAGAATTTTCGATTTTTAAATTTGTCTTTGAAGTCTGTAAAAATTTAATATTTCTGCTATATCAAATGTTGTTTTTTAGAACATTTCAAACCATAAAAAATCAAGGTTGTGATGTTATATTTGTTTTAATTGAAATTCTTATTCAACGGAAGATTTGCCATGCAATTTTTTTATTTCTATTTGTCGTTATGAAATTTCTACTGGATAATACACCTTATGCAACACTGTATAATGATTCCCTCAGGATCGAATTTCATAATTTTCTTTCCACGAATTTTTGCTATAAATACTGTGCTTCAGATTTAGAGAAATATTGTTGTGAATGGAAATTCTATTTCTGTTTCTCCTTCTCCGCGTTTGGAATTAATAAACCTGTAAATACCATTCCTATTATATGTTACACTTCACACGCCCACAAACACATAATTAATATATGCCATAATTAATATATGCACTAACAATGCTTTAAACACAAATTAATTAATTGTTATAAAAAATTCATTAATTAATTTGTGTTAAACTAATGAATTTTGCACGTAACAATTAACAAAATTCGAATGAACCATTAACAAACGATAATTGTTAATAAAAAATTTATTGTTATAAACAATAATTGTTAATAACAAAATATATTGTTATAAACAATAATTGTTAATAACAAAATTTATTGTTGTAATCATTAATTGTTAATAACAAAATTTACTGTTATAAACAATAATTGTTAATAACAAAGTTTATTGTTATAAATAATAAATGTTAATAAAAAATAGTTAGACACTAATGCTCGCGATTTCGGAAAAAATGATGAAAAATGACAAAAATATTGGCGCCTTGCGATATTTTTGTTCATTTTTTTTAACAATTTTTTTGTTACTCCAAGAAAGACTGACTTTTTTCAGAGTCGCAAAAGGGGGGTGGGTCTGGGAAATACACGTTTTCCGGCGCTTGTCCGATGGCTTTGGTCGTTGCAGACGCGTGTTTCGAGCTCTAAAACGTATACAACAAAGATAGCATGCACGATTTACAGTCTTTGGCTGCGTTTGCTCGGTTAGATGATACCTGGTGAGTTTTATCTTTTTTCGGCTTTATCTTTTTTTCTCTGTCGTATCATATTTTGAAATATTTTCAAAATTTTTACAATTATTTTAATAAAAAACTTTTTAGAATGTTTAAAAGTTCAAATTTTTAGGCCAAACTTAAATTTTAATCAAACTCTAAATCTAATCAAGCTATAATTTTCTAAATTAACTTCAAACTAAAATTTCCGTTTTCAAAACACATTTTAATAAAATATATTTTTTAATTAAATTTTATTTATTTATTTTATTTAATTACATTTTTCAATTAAAATAAAATTAAAAAAATTATTAAATAAAAAATTATAAATGTAACATTAAATGCAAATCTTTAATGTATACACATTTTTTATTTTGAGTTTGATTTTTTTGTCATTAATTAACATTTATAAACTTCAACTTTATATATTATTAACCGTATTACTACTATTATTAATTGAACTTCATTTTCGACAATCAAAATATGGTATGTTTTTCTGGTTTTCACTTTTACACTCAGAGAAATGCACTGATAAATCTTAATTTAATGTCTCTGAGTGTAAAATATTCAAATTCTATTGTT
The DNA here is from genome assembly GCA_022817645.1 of Ceratoteleas bidentatus. Classification (NCBI taxonomy): domain Eukaryota; kingdom Metazoa; phylum Arthropoda; class Insecta; order Hymenoptera; family Scelionidae; genus Ceratoteleas; species Ceratoteleas bidentatus. The sequence continues at coordinate 2,732 of JABFPB010007633.1, read as the reverse complement.
TTTCTATTAATTTTGGGTTGAAGATTTTTGGTCCAGAAACGCGGCACAAAAGTCTTGAATTCAAGATGGCTTGTTTTTTTTTAATCGCGCTATTAACGCGCAGTTATTACCGAAAACAGCGTCAGCTCATACTCGACACAATCATGTTGTTCGAGAATCAGTTACGAGTGCGAAAAAGAACTTTTGTCACGTCAAATTTATCTGCGCGATGTGATCTAATACCGCTTCGAACCAGTCTCGCCGCGTGCCAGCCCGAGATAACCGAGTTCTGAAATGCTCTGAAATTTTACCGATCCTTTTTATCTACCATTTTTACACGTCGAAATGTGTCAGCCGATGCCTCTTCTTTTATTTAAAGCAAAATATTATCATGAAAGTTATTTAAAACAAACATTTTTTGTCAACTATTCAATTTTGACATTTTATAAGTGAATTAGAATTAAATTAATGTTTTATGAAAGTTCTTTTCGAAATTTTTTTTTGGTAAATTATATTTTTGGTCGACATTTTTTATTGTTTAACGTTTCATTAAAATTACAAAATATTCATTAAAAAGAGAACGCAATTTTAGTTATTCAAAAAAGGTTTAAAATTTAATTTAACTGTTAAAATCATATTCCATCGAACTTTTAGAGATTATTAAAATATATCCTTTAAATTCTTGAAGGATATTAAATAGTAATTGTTTCTAAAAGTTTTTTAAATTAATTTTAAATTCAAAACATTTTTTAAATTATTTTTTATTATTTTTTATTATTTTTAAATTATTTTAAATTTAATGTAATTATTTTTTTAATTATTTATGTCATTAAATGTTTACCTTGTTCAGAATCATTTTTTTGTAACTTTTTTTGTTCTTTTTTAGTATTTCAGTTGGAAACTGTATTATAAAATGTTAAGTTTGATGATAAATTTCAATTTTATGGATGAAAGTATTGAATGGAAATGATAATAGTTCGATACCGTACTGATCAGATCGATTTCAAGAAGCGTGTATGAGTAGTAGTTTCGTTTTCGAAACATTGCCCCCAATATTGGAGTTCTAATTCCGATCGGTCGCGAGTGTGCGATAACGCCGCCTTGCGCCCACATAATCGTGCGAGATCTCGCTTATCAAGTCGCAATGATCGTCGGCAAATATGCGCGACAACGAGACAGTCCGAGGAAAAATTTACGATTACTCGCACGTGCAATTAATGTACAATTTCCGTAAAGTTCGACTTAAAATGAAGCGATTTCAGTTTAAAAAAATTAAATAAAAATTTAAATCCAATACAATTTTTAATTTAAATTTAAACAAATTAGAAATAAATTTATTTTTATATTAAAAGAATAAAATGGTGGAGTTTTGAATTTTAATATTCCTTTTGGGATACAATTAGAGTTTTTTCAAATTAATAAATAAAATTAATAAATCAATTAATTAATTAAAATAAAATAAAATAAAATAAAATAAAATAAAATAAAATAAAATAAAATAAAATAAAATAAAATAAAATAAAATGAAATAAAATAAAAAGTGTGTACACTACGTCCTTATCACGTGAACAAAACATGTCGGGATACAGTAAGCCAGCCAACGAAATATAAATGATACCGCAATTCAATAAGCCGCTCAGCAAATTAGAAATAAGTTTGAACAAATAAGGGCTAATTAACTGTAAGCTAATGCTGCACTTATACATAAAATTCGCATATAGTGTATTAATCTAAATATCCATTTTTTCAGATAACTGTTTTCCAAGTGAGCTGAAGTCTCAGCTGATGAGACTTCAGATACAAACAGAATATGAATTATTCAATGAAAGTCCCATAAAACTGATGAAGTATGATAGTAGTTTGAATGTGTAATTTGTGGCGCCATAGTATGATTGTATCATGAATCGAATTATAGAGATGACTGATGCAAATACCCTCCATTTATAACTAAAATGTTTACTTTCAGGTATCCTAGGTCAATTCCAGATTAACTGTTCCCGAGAATAGTAAAAAATTAGAGGTAAAATGATCATGTAAACAGGTAATGGGTAAATTGAGAATTGTATAAAATTAAGAAAATGGTTTACGCTATTTAAAACAAGAAAGACAAGATTAATCAACAAAACATAAACGAGGTGTTCACTGTTAAGGGAAAAATAATTTCTCGTACTTTAATGTAATTCTTGACACGCGAAATTCCTTACAATTCCCGTTTTTTCCCGTACACTGGACATCTTTAATAAAGTATGGTACCAGAACCGTATTATGTCAACAAGAATTTAGCGTCATAAAAATAGTCACGACAAACACAATTTTTAAACGATTCACAGGCATAGACCAAACCGTACAGATAAAAATGATGCACTATACGACTGAAGCACAGAATCGGTGCACCGATGGTTTGGCGCACAAAAAATGACACACCACACGATTCAAGCACCAATATTTGAAACACCCAGGTTTTGGTGCAGGGGTAGAGATAATTTCTGTTGGCCAAGTTATGTGTGAGTAGTTGGCGCTGTGGCGACAGACTTTTGAAGTTATTGCAGCAGTGTTGTATAGGTAATACAGCCTGGTTCCGGTTGATTCAGCGGGTGTGGCTGATACTGGTGTATCTATGCAGACGGAGTTGGAACTGGATCCTCTGAACTGGGTCCTGGTTTTTGGATGAGTTCGAGTGTTGACTATGGCTGTTGGTTCGGCTAGTGATTGGTAGCCCAACACAATTTTAGTCGCTTCTTAGTATCTTTCTC
>JABFPB010007632.1:0-10828 GCA_022817645.1 Ceratoteleas bidentatus | reverse complement strand
AAGATGTCAACGAATCGACTGAAGTAGTTTCTCAGACTGATTCTCAGGAAAAATCAGTGGAGAGTAATGAGTCAAGCCAAAATTTAAATATGACTGAAATTGAGACTGAATGTACTGTGATGGAAACGAACTGCTTAGAAAAATCACAGGATGTTAATGATTCAGATAATGGGGAGAAAGATGAAATGTCTGAAACAGTTTTAATTGAGAGAGAGACCAAAATTAAAACAGTTGATTTTGAAAGAACACGCGCGGATTCTTCATTGGAAGAATCCGCGAGTAAAATCAACATTACAGAAGATTCTCCTCCCAGTAAAAAAGTGGAATTGAAAAAAGATTCTTCCGATAATGAAGACGATGTAGATGAAATCCTCCAACTTTTCCACTGTGTGCCCAAAGATAGATGATTTTGTTAATAAAATGAAAGAAAGTTTGTTTTCTGAAATTGAGATGAGTTTATTCTTAATTTTAAGGTTTTACATGGAACATACAATATAGGAAGAAGATTAGATTTTAGAAAAGAGTGTGTTTTAGTTTATCCAACAGGAAACAAGTATTTTCCGATGTTTGGCAGCACTCTTAAACCTTGTTTGGAAGCTGTCGTGTTGCGAGACTGAGTTCCACTTTTCTGTCCAAACGGGAGGATTTTAGATCCTGGAACTGTCTGGACAGCTGAATCTAGTTTAGTGTCAACGTTTTCGATTATTTTTGTAGGGACTTCCACCACAGAACTGACTGTTTCTAAAGTGGTTCTTATTAAGTTACAAGATGCTGATTGTAAACGTTGGGCTAGTCCGACCCAGAGTCCCATTTCACAGTATCTGCAATAGAAATGAACATTTTCAAATGTATATAGTATTTAATCCCATATTTAAAGTATTATTTTATTATTTGTAAGTAATTTGTTTAATGATAAATTTGGAATCTTATCAGATTAAGCTTTGAAAAAATGTAAATAAAATTATACATTATTTTTATTTATTAAAATTGCAATGATTTCTACCTTCGAGTTCTTGGCAAATTAATTATTGAAAAGTAAAATTTTTTACTTTTAAACAGTTAGCAATATATTGGTTACGTATTTATTAAATTTTTTACTTTTAAACAGTTAGCAATATATTGGTTACGGCACAAAATAAAACAAAATGAAGCAAATTTTAAAAAATATTTCATTTTCATTTTTTTTTCATTCCACTAATTATCACTAAAAAAATATTCGAATAGTATCAAGAATAACTTGTCCTAACAAAATTATCTTAAAAATTCATTATCATTTGCTTGGCACTATAAATATCTGGTCCTTCACATAATTATCTTAATGAAGATTTTTTACATATTTTTTTCTTTAAGGTAATTCTACCATGGGGGTCACGATAAGATTATGCTAATTAAGCAAAACAAGTTATTTTACAAAATGTTTGCAACGAGTTTAATATAATTTATTACAGTTTCATCAAATTGTCCTTGAATATTTTAGTACATTCAACTACCTTAATAATAACCAATGTATTCGATTTTTTTACTAAATAACAATAATTTCGAAAAAATGAGAAAATTTATGGAGTATAAGATAATATTCTTCACTGATAGCGATATTTCTAGTAAAAACGCATACCGGAAATCTTTAAGCATTTTTGGTTTTCTCCCAACGCTGACGTAATTGTTTGCATCTTCGGAAAAGAAAGCACTCGTTTCTTTTCCCGATTCGTCTTTGGCATGATAATTGCCACTCCTGGCGAATTGTGCAACCATGTCGGTAAAAGTTTCTGAGACTTCTTCGTCTTCCTTATCCAATTTTTCTGACGCCCGCTTTTCTCCAGTTATCGTGTTCTGGTCAAAAATATATCCCAAATCATCACCGTGACTCACTCCTAAAATTTTTATTGATAATTTTTTTTACTCTATGTAAAACAGTAAATATTAGGTACAGTATGGAAATGATACCATTTAAAAAATTTCAATTACAGAAATATTTAAACAAGTATCATTTCTTCATTTTACCTTTCGATGAATTTTGTTTGCTAACAAGAGGAGAACCAGCAAGAAATTTCGACCCTGCTTTACGTTTTCCCTTATGATCAAAACTGTAAAATATTGTCTTGGCCTTTTTGGACCAATATTTTGCGGTCAAATATGCCGGGACATTAAATAAGGCGTCATCCACTGCCTTTGTTACACTCTTCAAAGTTGGTTTCGAATTATCCTGAATGTTCAAGTATTTGGTGAACGCATCCGGGACGAAGTACTTGGTGATGTTAAAGACTGGGACGTTCTTCTGTAATTTGGGAACCAACTGGTGTTGGAAGTACTCCGGATCTTGAGACATTTTTTGTGATAGTTCTGGCTGATTGTCTCCAAGAACAGCTGCCTCTGCCTCGTTTTCGGTCACTCCTATCAGAAGAGGTATTTCCGGACCGTCTCCCATACTCAAAGAATTTTCCGGGGAATCTGGTGTAAAGTTTGGTAAAGCTCTGGAAATCAAATTCAAAATTTCTCTGGTTCATATAATAGAAGAGAACATGTTAGAAGATACCAGCAGTGAAAGATTTTCAACTGATTTTTTTAAATGTTAGAATATTTTGGGGTAAATTAGATTGTAACAATTAGGGCAATCTCTGAAAATGTTTCAGATGTTTTAAATATTGTTTAGGGTATTTCGTAATTTTGACTCTTGCTGGTTAAGTTTAATTTTGAAGGAGTTACCTATTGTCATCCATCCCTTCAATGACTGGTCTGGCTCCCACCATCTGTGTTACACTTGATACAAAACCTTCTTTCCTGGTTTTGCTATCGATTTCATAGTCCACTCGCACTAACTGATGAACAGGAACTTGTTTCAGACATTGTACCATGTCTAATATGTTCTCAGTTGTACAATTGTTGGCTGCTGCTATGGTTTTGGCAGTTTCGGCAGGACTTTTGTCAATTGCGAAATTGGACAGGGAAGATCCGGACATTGCTATCACTCCACTGAGATTGTCTACAACCCAAATTCAAGAATATTGTACCACAAACAAAATTTATAAGGCTGACTTAGAAGTCTTCAAGATTTAGAAGACTTTTTTTAAAGAGAACTGGTTAAAGAAATTCACCGCTCGTTAATTTTGATTGGCCCAAAAGAAGAGCAGAACTGGCTCCAACTTCGTGACCAAAAACTGTTATTTTCCCGACATCACCACCGAAAAATTCGATGTACTTCTTTACCCATCTTACAGCTAACATCATGTCGAAAATGCCATTATTCCCTGGCAAATCTGGAGTTCCACTGCTTAGAAAACCTGGAAGTGAATTTCACATTGGTGGACTGCAGTGTAATGTTCGAAAGATTTTTTGTAGTGCAGGTATGGTCAAGTGAAAATATACCTAGAGAACCCAGTCTATATTGGATCGAAACAACGATCAATTTTTTGTTGATCAGTTTATTTACATCGTATTGACTAGCTGATCCTCTTCGAAATCCGCCACCATGGATCCAAATTATGACGGGATATTTGGTGTTTTCGAAAGACGGTAGGGTGGGGGTGAATACATTTAAAAATAAGCAGTCTTCGTGACCAATAAATTCTTGTTCTTCGTTTAGTTGAGGACATGGAGGACCCCAATGGATTGCGTGTAACTCACCTTGTAAAGGCATTTCTGTCGGCCTCTAAATTGAAAATAGTATTTTTTAATCCTCGCCTAATAAAAGGAATTAACAATTCGAATTTGTTAGTTAAATGTGACAAGAGTGGGACAATCTTTCAGTTTTAATATCTATAAGATTATATTTAGTGTTTAAACTAATTCTTTTAGTGATTGGTGAAATGTTTAAAAAAGCAATAGTTTTCAAGATATTTTAATTTTTATAACGATATATTTTTAAAAATATATATATTTTAAATATACAAAATGTTCCTTTCGAATAAATTTTATTTCTATAAAAATATTTCTTTTCCTCATAACAATGCTGATTTAAATATACTAAGAATATTTGCCAGACTTATGCTATTTTTTCAGTTAACCGGAAGTAGACTGATTATATGAATTCACTTAATTCAACTTCGTATTCAAATTTGTATCATGTTTATCTATATCCTACATTGATTTTAAATAAATAATTCAAAATACTTGAAATCTGTTTTGCCCAAAAGGTGGTGTTCCATATCGAATGCCCTTAAAAGAGTAATATCCTTGGTCAGTATCGTGTTCTCCGTAAACTTCGGCGTATCTTTTGCCTCTTGAGACAAAAACCACCGGGTCGTCTTCAGGAGGTATAGCTGCGGCAATGCCACCCACAATCCTTTTAACTCTCTTCAAATGTTCACCGTTGACATTTAAAATTACTAAATTGACCCAAACCAGTCTACAAATGAATGCGATCATTTTCAAATTCTACGGGCAACTGTACATTTTAGCACGGACGGCAAGTTTTTGATAACATGCGACGCGAATTCGTGTGGGCGAATGTGATAAAATTTCGGCAGTCCGAATATGTGGGAGATAAGACGGATGCAAATTTGTCTAACTGTCCGTGAATGGAAAGAAGTTGAAAATATTTTTAAATATTATCGTATTTGCATTTTTAGATTCAATTTTTTCAATTTGAATTTTTTCAAACTATTAAATCTTCAGTTTAAATCTCTCAGCATGTAAAGTGCCTTATTTTACCAAATGTCTTCAGAATTTTGTAGAGAATTAAAAAAAGTTAGATAAAGTTTATCTAAATTTTTCTGTTATTCATTTTCATAATGAATAGGGACATCCAAAATTAACAATAATTCCTGATAAATTGAAGATTCTCCATGAAAGTGTCAAATTGAAAATATTGAAAATATTTATTAATTTCCATAATACAACATCATGTTCTACAAATTCTTAATTACTTATTAATTATTTTATGTTCTATTGGGATCTGGAATTTGTCCTTTTTGCTCTTATAAATTCTGCATACATCTGCCTCTTTCAAGGAACATATCGGAATCCGATTCCAGAAATTCGGTTTTACCATCGGCGACACAGTCTAGCGTATTGTGCATGTAAAACACAGATCGCGTTTCGAGCACGGCGCAACTTTCGAAGACGTTACAAGTATACGGCATTCAAACGAGTGCCGTCGCAAGATTGGTGCTCGGTGCAATTGACCTCAATTGCGGCAGGAATTATGTAATTTCACCGTAAACTCTCGGAGGCACGGTCTATCCGAAGATACTTTCGTCGTGTTTACCAATTCTGATGCCGAAGTTCCACCATTTTTAGAATACGTCCGCGGAATTGCGTTGCCAATTGTGCGCCGGCCGATTTTCTACGATTGTTTGTCAGTCAGATACGTGACATCACGGTGTACTGCTGTAAACTAGTAATGACACACTTCTTCGGTAGAAATTCGAGTGGATGCTTTTATGTAATTATTGGCAAATTGAGAAACTAGGATATAATGTTCTGAAAATGACAATTGGGTATTTCCAAAATAGCACACAATATTCATATAAGGTACCCTGGTGGAAACAAAATTCTGCAAAAGTCTGCAAATTCTCTAAAAAAATCTGCAAAAACTATGGTAATCTCTGAACAACTTTGATTGAAAATTTTAATTTTTTTTAAATGATAGAGCAAATATTTTAAAATATCCAAAAAAAACTTTGAAGTTTTTTTACGATTTCGTAAATGTTCCAAACTGGTTCCTAAAAGCAAAATTTTTCCGATTCCCACAGCTAAATCGGTTGGTTCCAGTTCCAAATCGTATTTCTCCGCGGAGACACCCCAATTAGGGCCTTTAATCACTTTAATTTCTTCATAATAACGGCAATTAGCGTATAGTAATAATTTTTCATATCGTGATTTTGCCTCGGTCAGGTTTGCACATTTTTCAACCGATTCGACGTTCAGCGCGGTGTGTCGCTTTTACACGCGATACGTACATCGCATGTCCCTATAGTTCGATGTAATTAGCTCGCACTATTTTCACAAAGCGCTTACGGCTATCATTACGCGCCGACTTAATTATTGCCATCTCGAGATAAATTTATAACAAAACAAGACCGGCTCTTCGTGACGGTTTTCGTGCACTTTTCCTTTTATGCATAATATTTTGTCGCGCCGACCCTTTATGTTTGAACAAGCTTATACGTAATTGTGCAGAAATTGACAGTGATAACTATGTGCACACTTGTTACGTCGAATTTGTCAATATAATTCTATAATTTCATTTCGACAAAATATTATCTGGCGTGACAATAATTGACTGAAAATAATCTTGTTAGTGATGCTATTTAAATAAACTGAGACATCGAGGAAAAATAAAATATATAGGCACGCGTTTACTTGACAAATTAAAATTGGAAATTGAAGAGAAATAGAACTGTGGTATTAGAAAACAAGAAAAACAGTTTATATTTTTCCATTTCTTACGAGAAGAAACTAAAATTATAAATATTATAAAAATTTGTTTTTTCTATAAGATGAGAAGTGGTCAAAACCCTTGATTAATTTATGACATAAAGAAGGCTAAATTTAGTTAGAAATTAAATATTTTTGGAATATTTTGAGAATTTTGAAAATGTTGATAATTCTTTAACATTCTAAACAAGGCTAGAATTTGAAATTAAATGGTAGGATTTGTTGTGCCAAATACGAGAGTGAAATAAAAAAATTTAATTTAATTCTGAAAATTACTAAAAATGAAAAATAAAAATTTAATGATATTTTAAAATCGCTTTTAAGAGAAATCAAACCAAACGATTTTCTCATTCAAAACCTGTACAGTTGGACAATTTTCACTAAAAGTAAAACAATTTCTGATTGTCTTAAGTGGATGTATCTGTACAACGATCGCCAATAAATTCTCCGCCAATTAATCAATTCAAGACATTAGCATATTCGTTTTTTAAAGTCAAATTAACAATATTCAAAGCTGGGAAAAAGATGCGTAAAAAGCGCTTTTGTTTAATTTGCAAATGAATATTTATTGTATTTTGAATCGCGCTTAATCGGATTGATTTTTTTCGCGCAGCGCACTCTATATTTTGACCACTCAAACGATCGCGTTGCACTGAAATCGTAAACAGCTAATAGCACAGCGAGTGACTTTTTGTAATTAATTTTTTATTGCCCGTGGATCGAGTTAATTTCTTCATCTCAGCAACGACTGCACTGTGTCTTCGATAAAAAAGCGCGCCTGTGTGATCACATTTCAGATATCAGCGACCTTCATATCCGCTGTTATCTGTAGGATAATAATTTCAATGAGATGCAATTAATTTCCGATTCATAATTACCAAGTGCGTTCGCTCCGTCTCTGATTGTAATATAATTAAATGAATTTACACGCGATTTAACATAACAAAAAATGAGAATGTCTTATTTATGGTTTTAATATTATTCATTGTTATGAAAATGACAAATATGAACGTCTAAATGCAAAGTCAGAAAAGTGATGATTAGAAAGTTAGAAAAGTGATAATTTTTTAATTTGTCTACACTATTTTTGGAGTGTTTTACAAAATAGGAAATACTTTTCAAAATAATTCAAATTTGTTAAATATTTTAATTAATAATTAGTAAATAGATTTAGATTTATAAAAAACTAGACGATTTCGTGTAATGAGTTAATTAAAATAGATTGTTGAAATATTCTCTTTATACCTTTCAAATGTCTAAAGTCCGACCGCCTACAATTATGCGGTCGGTAATCCTGATTTGGTAAGAATCATATTAAGGGAAAGAGGAAACTAATAGAAAAGAACTTCGTCAGATATGTGCCTTGGCTCGTTTAGTCGTTTTATTTAGGTTTATATGCCATTTCCGGAACACTTCAATAAATAATTATACAATTATGTCAAATGAATATTTGACATAAGTGTAGAAAAATATTTGACTCTCGTAGAAAAAATGTCTGAAATAATGCTGAAATAAACGCTGAAATTTCAAACCTGAAAACTTAACAAAACTTAATTTCAAAACCTTTCCAAAATTTTCAGACATTCATTTCAAGATTTCAGCAAAATTGCAGCATTTATTTCAGACTTTTTCTATCTAGTTTTGTAATTGATTTTTGTACTCGATCTGAAATAAAAATAATAATTATAAATATAAAGTTGTAAGGCAAATAACGTATTAGATTTGCTTCGGATTAGAAATTACGTGCAAACGTTTGGGAAACTTTTCAGCAAAATTTCAGCCTCCGTCCAAATTTCCGCGCTGAAAAAAGTCTAAAATTTCTCCATTTCGCGAGTTTTTCCAGTAAAAGTTCAGCGTTCATTTCGTCATTATTTCAAATTCTTGCTATACCAGGGATTACCATCGTTGAAAAGGAGTGCTTAAGTTTGCTCTAGAACTTAGTACACATTTTTATGTCTATGTTTGTTGATGTCATTTGTAACACTTATTAGTGTAACTATAAGTGTCGAACATATATTGATGTACGTGTAAAGGAAGTTAATGATAAAGATGACATCATGTTGGAGGATTAAAATAGAAAGGTCGGATAATGCCCTGCTGGGTTTGTTGGGATCGAAAGAAACTAACTCATGAAGGTCTGAAAAAAGAATGTATGAGACAAAAAGAATATCTTAATTCTATTTCCTTCTTAAAAAAATTACATTTTCTAGTTTTTACATTAAAGTAACAAGTATCACTTGTCTGCAATGTAACTTATTCGATTGAAAAAGAACCTTACTTAACTAATCCGATAAGTGTATTCTAAGACGAGTTTAGCATACATTTGGATATGTATTGACAGAAAAACCTGTTTGCTTGTTTTACTATAACGGTCTTTTTGCATGTAAGAGTCACTAAAAATAGGTAAATCTTGCATGTCCACATTTTTGTTTGTTTCCTGCATCACACTATCAATAATGCAACTTGCATGAATTGTGTCATTCGGTCGGACTTTTTGAGAACCTAAAACTTGTTTCGATATCGAAATGGAACATCAATGATGATGTCTCCTGGATTTTATCGCAATACCATAATATAATGCCTAAAACATGAATAGGAAGAATAATCGCTCAATTATTAATTTTGATAAAACGAAAAATAAACTATTTTACTAAAAAGCCTTGTTAAATACTCCAACGGTGAAACATACAATTTAATATTAATAGCACATAATTTTAATATTTGTACAATAAAATTATTTTTCATTGTACCCTGATAGCTAAGTTTACACAAAATGTATGTAAATATTGTGTAAACGATTTTGTAAATGATCGAAGAACTATTTTTAAGTATTAAATAATATTATTTAATATTTAAAAATATTTCTGTAACATTTAAAAAATATTATTCGCTAATAGGGATAGTATCCCTAATAGACATGAAACATGGAATCCACGTGGAATATACGTGGATGAATATTCGAACGAGGATTTAACGTAGATTCGGCGTCGAATCCACGAGATTTCGTGGATTTGTCTGTTAGGGATAATAGTTCTGCACAAAAAGGACAAAATTTGAAAAATTTAGTCTTAGAGGTCAACATTTAAAAATTAGATTACTATTATGTTATAGTGCGTGACCTAATATATACAATTTTTGATCAAAAATAAATATTGCTGATTAAACTAAATTCTATTGATAAAATCATAAATCGACTGACACATACTTTTGTTCCGAACTTTTTTTTCTCTTCATATAATGATGTATATATTCATACGCCCTCTTTTTATCTGTGCGATTTTACGTTATTGCGCTCACTTTGTAGATTCCCTACGTTTAACTACAATAGCAAGTCTCCGAATGCAGGACTCTAAGGTTGATGTCCTCATAGCCAACTAAATATGAGAATCCTCGCGAATTATCGATTCCAATTGCCCCTCATTCAAAGCAAAATGACAGTTTTTTATCCACTTCTTAAGCCTGTCTACCGTTACGCGCGCATATACATACACTTCTTGGTCCGCTTGCATTGACTATGCCGCGTATGTACTACATGCTAATTCGACAAGTTACCATGCGTATCGACCTTATTTCTCCTCGATCTCAGCTCAAATTCAGCATCGGAAACAGGATCAGAAGCGCTTGAATTTCTTCGCCCGTTTTATGACACGGAAAATTATCCGGTCTTTTCTTTGCTTCCATCCTGAGATCTGACGTTCCACCAGTTTAATCCAGTTATAATATTTCTGGTAAATTTAAATAATGCGCAATTGTCGTTCTGATTTTAGGTTAGTTTTATGGCACGTTACCCATTTTTTAAAGACATTATAAAGATTTAATTATCGAACAAGCAATTTTCGTGACAAAAACATTTTTGAAAAAAATTTATAACAATTGCTCCATAATGCAGCAAGTTTTTCAAATGTGACAGTCTTTTTTGCATACAAAATTAGCAAAGATATAAAGAATAAAACTTCCGGCTTTCTAATTTTATTAAATAGCAGTGATTATGATAAGTTGTGGAGAAATAGAATAACTCGTGCGCGACGTGTGTAGACTTCATATTGTTTATGATAATAATTAGCGTAATGCGGGCATACGAGATCTGTGTTTTGCGAGGGGCGAAAAAAGCCAGTGGATTTCTCGTAAATCTTCTTCATTTGAAATTTAAATAAAAGCAACTACGTTTCTGCAATGAAAAGCTCGAATATGGAAATTGAGTAATATACATTGAAAAAGGTAAGTGATGCATGAATAAATGAAAAATAAAATATATATATATATGAATAAAAATGCTCACAGAAAAATGCTCTTGAAATGTGAAAATGTGCAGTCCTACACTGTTAAAAATTTCGGAAGTCCAATTACGGTACATGCACCGTAAAATCGAATTAAGTTACAAATACCGTAAAAGTAATGTATGTTGAATACATTGATAAGATACGGTTTCAGTATTTTGTACAGTAAATTTAAG
>JABFPB010007631.1:0-10828 GCA_022817645.1 Ceratoteleas bidentatus | reverse complement strand
GTCAATCACTGATCACCTGTCAAAGACTGGGTCTTTTACCTTATCTACAATCCACAATCTCAAAGCCTCTCGACAATAGGAACAGCGGCCCCGCCCGCCGTCCCGCGCCTGCCTCTCCAACTCAGCAGATGGCGCCACGCTCGGCAGATCGGTGTGCGCGCGCGGTCCACGATCTCGGTAGTTTGTCAACTCACTACCAGGATGCACCGGTGTCAGTCGGCGTAATTACGGGCCGCCGTTTGAACGCGAGCACGTTCCCGGAGCGACGCGCAGTGCCGTTCCGCTGCGCAACCGGGCCCCGTCGAGTCGTCCCTGGGCCGTCGCCACGCGAGTGAGGTTAGGTCGCCCTTCGCCCCGGATCGCCGCTCGATCCCGCGGCTCGATGACGGTCGCGACGCCTGCGCCGACGCCGTTCGGCAGCGCGCGGCTGCGCCCCAACTGCCTCATCAACAGTTCCGCGAAACCGCGAGTGTAAACAATCCGCGCCTCTGACACTCTGAAGTAAACAAGCAGTGCCGAACTTTCATAGTAAGACGAAAGACAGTGTTAAAGAATTCGCGACGAGTGGTTGTTGTTGTTGTTTATTTACATGTTTGTTGTTGTTTGTTGTTAGTGGAAAAAGGGAGCCAAATGAATTGGTTTTGCTTTTAGGTCTGGTGATTGGGATGTGAATAGTTTGATGTGAGAAAGACGTGAGGAGAGAAAGAAGAGGAAGTGATTTCTACAGCTGCCTTCAGTCAAAACTTCTCTATTTCAAGGATATAAAGAATTGGCAGGGAGGGAGAAAGAATGTCTTGACACTGTTATTGGTCTTTTTTGTCAAATTTATATAATCACAAATATACAAATACAATCATACATACACCCTTCCACCTTTTTTTTCTACATGTATTAAATGGATCTTTATACATAAAATAGATATATACATATAATATACGTATATTATACATATACCAGATATAAAATGGATCTAAGGGAACCAGCAAAAGTTGACTTTTCCAGCCTCTGATTTGCTGAAGCCCTTCATTTTAGCCAAATCACATAAAACTGAAATAGTACATTACACCACTAGGGAGGGAATTTCGTATTTCGAAACGAGTGAACTTCCGGAACGAGGCGAAGACGAGTTCTGGAAGGAACGAGTGAGAAATCGAAATTCCCCCCGTAGTGTGTACGATATTTTCCCTTACGACGGAGCGGGAAGCCCACATTTCCGCCCGTCAGGGGGGAATGTGGGCATTCCCGCCCGGAGTGAGGGAAAAGAAATACATTTTCAGTTACCATTTCAAATGGTAAAGCTTTACCATTTGAAATGGTGACTTTTACCACTTAAGTGGTAATTCTTACCACTTAGTTTTCTCAGTGTAGAATATAATACAGGATAATGAACTATTTTTTATGTATTAAAACACATTTGACCGATTTTAGGAGACAAACAAGGTAAAAGAAAACAGTATGTCCTTTGAGGAACACTATATTGTTTGTTTGTTTTTTAATAAGAAAAGAAATCAATCAATATTTAAAATTCTTGAATATTTTAATTGATTCATAAAACGTGACGTTTTTTGTTTATAAATGAGTGTTGGTGCAAAGCTGATAATTATTAGTTAATGCAATATCATATAATGAATCAAAAGCAATGAAAATGCATAATATCTGCTTCATTATGCAAAAAAAAAATTTTCTGATTAATTGCACTAAAATTGTATAATATGTTGACAAAAGTTTTTTTGGGGGATTTTCTCATTATCTTTAAACAATTGTTACATGATGTTAACGATTGTAATAAAACAAGTGAAAATTGCCGTAAAATACACATAGAATTGGTAATTTTCTTATGTTTTGTAATTCTGGAATTATCAAAACGTCACTTTTTTATTGCTTATAAACACCTTTACATATATAAAAACTTATTACTTAGTAAAATTACTTAGTTCATGATAAAATTACCTGTCAGTCATATTCATTTTTCAAGTTTTCCTGCTCTTATAAGACTAATAAAAATCATTCATCTGACATCTTCCTAATATCTAATTTATAAACGTTCAGTAACGACATTCTAACAATATTTCTCATTCCCTAATGACATATAATATATCCGAAAAAATGTCACATTTCATTAATACATTTGATCTGAAATCACCTAAATCCATAGCTGGGTGCAAACAGTTACAAATTCAAAAATTTCCAAAAAATATTTCACTCAAGTAAAACTTTTTAGACTCCTCCTCAGACTGCACAAAAAATCGATTCCCAATCAAAACATCCCAATAAATTAACTTACAAGCACCGGTTCTTGCCCACGACATTATCCGAGTCCCTGTCGGCCAGCACACCTGAAAATGTCCAGCAAACGCATTTATTTCTGAATTCAAGGGCACCGAGCGCAACCGGTTCCCAGCGGATCGCCGCTTCAGCGACGAAAATCAGCCGCGTTTGCGGAACCGATCGCTTACGCAATCAAAACAACGGCGCGATATCTCTTGGCGACCTTTGGCCCCGCCAATCACAGCACCGGGCTTTCCCGGTCGGGCAAAAAAGCGGCAAACGTCCTTGGACTCACCACACGCAACCACCAGGAAGAACAACAGGCGACTCGTCTTCATGACTCGCGAACCAATCGATGCGAGAGCGCGAGTCGACGCGCGGATTTTGACTGAAGCGAGAAATCGTCGGGATCGGCGGATTAAAAGCGAGACCGGCGCATGCGTGCGGCTGATCACAAACAAATTGTTTTTTCCAGATGACGTGTATTTACAGCAAGACGAGTATTACACAGAAGCGGGTTTCGCAGAGTTATACGTCGGGTATTTTACAATAGGCGGTTCTATGTACAGAAATAATCGCTGGGAGATGCGAGATTTCACGAAAGAGAGACTAGGCGGCGTCTTTGATCCGTTCTTCCTCGTCTTCGTCTTCGTTCTCCTCGGCTTCGGTTTCCTCGCGCACGTCGAAGGTGTGACAGTGGAGGCTGGCGAGGAAATTGATGAGCATGCTGGAGACGAGGTGTTAAGGAAATATCCGTTTGAAGAAGATTGTCTTCTGATGGAGAATAAACGTTTTAGCAACGCTGTTTAGCTCAAATCCCAATTGACTATTGGCATTTAACATAATCGACACGCTGGATCTGGATCAGAACTATTATCACCGAGTTGACACAAATTGCATATTTAATTTGCATACTGTAATTTACTTAGATTCCTTTAATTAAATGAATTTTGTTTTAATTGTAATATAGTTACCATGAAAAATGAAAAGTACGGTAAAAAACAGTGAAAATAGTTCCGATTCAGATGGCGTGTCGATCAATTTAAAATCCCAATAAACTAAGGCAATTCAATTTAATACGACCGCCATGCCATCTCTGTTCAAAGTTGTTAGTGGGAACTAAGAATTGCATTTGAGAATTAAAAGAATTTGCATTAAAAAATTAATAAAAGTAAGCATTAGTTACAATTTAAATAGTAATTTGTTTTGGTTGCTTTGCGAATATGTAACTTATATAATATGTTTTTCTGATTTTGGCTTTCCATATTATTGTTAAGTTTGGTGGAAAAATGATTACCCAAATTAATATACGAAATGCAGAAAACTATCTTAAAACTGCATATCAATGGTTTGGAAGAAAAGTCTACTGTATAGAAATATAAATGGGACTATGTATACTAAGTTTAAAAAAGTAGACTTTTTCCCTGCTAATTTGAAGAGTAGACTTTTCTTCTGATTCATCAATATGCACAATTAGATCTTGACTTAAAGATCTTTTTTATGTAATATTACAGATTGTTATTTAAGTATAGTTAATTTTTAAAGGATACTTTTTCTCTTGGATTTCCGTGTCTAAAATATTCTGGAGTATATATGTTCGGAAAAAATTATTGAGTTCGTCTTCACACTCGGTCCATTCAAGAGTTTCATGAATACCATCTGTGCCGTATCTTCTGTTATAATAGTCCATGTGAACCTAAATAATTTTTTGAATGAGCATGTAAGAGATATTAATAAGTTGAGGTAGCAAGCGTAATATTTAAGGTCCCCTTGCACAATACTTAAGCATTTCTAGAAAAATTGAAAAATTTATTTATTTATGATTATGAAATAAATGACTAAACTATGCTAAAAGAGATTGTTCCACAATTGTTATAGATCACGTATGAAAAGTTAATGCTTTACTTTTGATGATTTTTATTTCAAAAGAGTCAACTTTTCTTTTTTTTCTTTTCATTGTATTTATGTCTTTATTCTTCTCTCCCTTATGTCATAAAATATTGTTTGTACCATCCTATTTTATTTTCTGGCATACAATACCCCATTGAAAACGTACCGTTTTCAAAATGAGACCCAAACCAGGAGCTCTAGGTATATCCAGCTTTGCTTCATTAAAACACCTATCAAAGATATCTTCTCCAACTTGGTCCCTCATAACCGCGATGACTGTTCCCACCATCTTTCTGATCTGGTGCAACATGAAACTCTGTCCTTTGATTTCCAAAGTGATGAACTCTACTCCATTGTCCACAAATGGTTCACTGCATACAAAATTGATGATGAACCGCCTAGATCTCGGATCCAAAAATCGCCTGCAAAAAAACAAAATCACAATTTTAAAAACGATTGAAAATTGCCATAACGCTGAAAAGAATACTTGTCATGACATGAAATATGTCAAATTATTGATACTTTGATTATGGCACAGAAAATTGTTGTAATTGTAAACCATTCCTACACTTTGGACGTAAAGTTGTGGAAGTTCTTTGAGCCTTCGAACTTCTTCAGCACATTTGACAATTTCTCCAACTTGTCTTTCGTTATCCTGTACTCATAACAGTGTTTGCCATCAATTATGGACAATTTCTCAGCTCTCTCTAGGTAGGTCGGATCTTCTTCTTTTCGTCTCCTGCACTCATAGGGAAACTTCACATCTGACGGGGATAGTACATACGTTGGAAGAGTGTATGCGTATGTCCTTGCATCACACATTGATTTGCTGTTAAATCCCTTTGTCACTCGTCGAATTGCAAATATTCTAATGTCCTCTGGCAAATGTTTGTTAATTACATCCTTATCCGGATTTTTTACTACAAATGATTATTATTAAATAATTTACCTTTTTTTATTGATTGAAATTAAGATTTGTTTACACGCTAATAATTGATCAATGATCAAATAATAAGCTATAATTATAACATTAAGAGTTAGGGGATTATTCCGAATAAATAAATATTACACATAAAATTAATCAAATAATTGAAATTAATTCTTAAAGAACTTAAGGTAAAACCGTAGTTTATGGACCATCAAATCAAAATCATTTAAAAACTAAGTAAACTAACAAAAATGACACTTCTTTCTTTGTTCAAGTTGAAAAAGTTAAAAAATACTAACAAAACTAACACAACTTGAATCTTCTTAGTTGTCAAAGTAGCTAGCATTACACAGTCGAATCTAAAATTGTCCGTAAACTACAATTTAGCCGAACTTAAATTGGAATTGAAATAATTCAGAATAAACTCTCACAGAATTCTTCAGGTAGTTTCATATTAACTATCTGTCCAGCAGCAGAAACACCCTTGTCAGTCCGGGCTGCTCTCTGAAAACTGATTGTTTGCATGACTTCAAATGCTTCGTCTGTGATCAAATCAGCTTTTCGCAGAGCAGATAGGAGATTTTCCTCAATAGTATTCATGCCTTGATGTTTGTTTCTCTGCATTCCGACATAGTTTAGGCCACGATATCCCATAAGCATTGCAGCATTTTTTCGCTTGATTCGCACAAATCCTTCAGTTTTTGCTTGTTTAGCATTGTCATTTTCAAGATTCTCTGATGGTGGTCGCTTTGTCGGTTTTTCCTTTTCTTCTTCAATCAGAGGCTGTTCGTGAAGTAGAGGTTCTATGTTCGAAGTCATCATTCTAACTGAGTTAAATGATGCTGCAAATTTATAAAATGTCAACTTAATAATATCAAATACAACGTGTATTTAAAATTAAAAACCTTGGTGGGACAAAATTCAATCGTTTGTGTAAATTAACAAATGTAAATAATAGTTTTTTTTTGAAATGTGAATCTTATGAAATATGAAATTAATAAAAAGCAGCAGTTAAAGCTATACTTTTGAAATTATTTATAGTCAAACATAATATTTGTTAATTGAACCCAGTAAATTAGTTAATAATAACAATCATGTTAATAGAATAACAGTGGACTATAACAAAAGAGACAATATATTATAAAAATGATTATATGAAAAAAAAAGAGATTAACTATGTAAATGAACTATTTTCAAATAATTTAAAAACATGAAAATAATTTTACCAAATTAGAACTACCACTTACATGTTGACAACAAATTCTGAAACACGACTTTTGCGTTACGCAGCATTTACAGTTTTAACCTGTATGATTAAAATACCTAAGTTTTGTGAAAAATTCGCTCGTATTTCACTTGTACAATGTGGTTCGCTGAATTATAAATATTCACATTCACAGTGATACAACAACATAACCTCCCTAGCGAAGTGACGTGAAGTTGGTCGCGTATGTCGCGAAATTCTTAAAAGTGAAGCAGTTCGGTTCAGTTTAGTCGACTGTTGCCTGTGCCTGTTCATCGAAAAAGCGATTGTCATGGCTACTGAACGATACAGTTTCTCTTTAACTACTTTCAGGTAATTGTTGATAAGGTTTTCGGTAATTCGTTGAAATATTTGACGCTTGTTACTAAACTTTTGAGACTTTGATTATTTGTACTTTGCGTTAAAATTGTAATTTCTCGAACCTAACCTCAAAGGTTTCGGAGTAAACTAACGAACGAAAGGACGAATCGTGTTTACTGTATCATCTGGATTTAACTGATAGTCTTGTTTATGGAAGCGATATGAAAGGGTTGGATTATTATTTTTCGTCTGAGTTAGAAGAAGTGCTTGTGGATAAGTTTCTAGCATGACTTGACATTCTGTTTACATTAGTTTTCCATGAACCTATATTTGAATTGAATAATTTTGTTTTATCATTTTATTTCAGTTTAAAATAATGATGATTGAAAACAATTTACAACTGAGGACACTGAAACAAGTTTATTATAAAAAAAATATATTTTATAATCAATAATTACAAATTGGTAACTGAATAAATTTAATTTGTCCGTTTATCTTGAAGAGCTATTTTTTTTAATAATTAATGTTTATTATACATTTTTTCTATGAGCTAAATAAACCAAGAATTTATATTTAATAAATAAATAAATAAGTAATTGAATGAAAAGATTATAAAAATAAATTTGTTTCGAAAAAATGTTTTTCTTACTATTGGAATATCAGCCTGTAAAATAACTGTAAAATAATTTTTCAAATACATCAATTTACACTTTTTTAAACTATGATAAAATAAAACAAATTTGAATATCTTTGATGTAAAATTTATTTAAAAATGTATTTGAATAATAATCTGCATTTCAGTATAGTTTTATAAATGCTTATAATAGCTTAATTTTGAATGAAACAATTTATTTTACAGTCCCTCTGGGAAATTAGTTCAAATCGAATATGCCCTAGCCGCCGTTGCAGCGGGTGCCCCAAGTGTGGGTATCAAAGCCTCCAATGGAATAGTGCTGGCTACTGAGAACAAGCACAAATCAATACTGTATGATGAGCACAGCATCAACAAAGTCGAGATCATCACCGACCATATTGGCATGGTATACAGTGGAATGGGTCCAGACTACAGACTCATTGTAAAACAAGCTCGCAAAATTGCACAGCAGTACAAGCTCATTTATAACGAACCTATTCCAACTGCGCAATTGGTTCAGCGTGTAGCTATGCTTATGCAAGAGTATACTCAGTCTGGGTAATTTTTTTAATTCTATAATTAAATGAAACATTAATTTGAAAATAAAGTAATTTAAAGATCATTTAAACATCAACATATTATTAAATGATATTTATTTTCTATATTGATACAAATATAGAATATATATATACAAATATAGAATAAAAATTCGCACATATATAATGTGAGAATTTTTAATTTTAAAGACAAATTGACTCCTTTTTATATATGAAATATACGAAATTGATCATTCAATACAAAATAAAATCATTGAAATCAGTAATTATACATTTTTTAGTAAATAATGAATTGATTAAGGTATTTCAACCCGTTAAAGTCAAATCAAAGAGAATTCAATGAAATTTCGAAATTAGGTTCGTTTTTTACTAATATTTAATTTGCTGAAGTTTCACGGAAATTCACTACCTAGTTTCAGAGATATTTAACACCAAAGTTTCACAAATTAACATTAGCAGCATAGGAGACTGATCTGAAAACATTCATTTTTTCAAAATAACTAGAACCAAAACAAAGAGATTTTGATAAAAAACTAACCATATACAAATATTAATATAACACATCGTCATGTGAAAGAGAAAACTAGATTTACTATCTAGTTTCTGAGTAGTTAGCGAATTTGCTGAAAAATGATATATATAGATATACAATCTCTATGTTTTGATGAATGTGTAATAACAGTTTTAATTACTTTGTAAGAATAGCAGTTAAAAAACGAATTTCTAGCGTGAAAAAAGGCTTTTCATAACAAAATTCTTTAAAAAAATAATTTTATTTCAACAAAATACACATATTTTACTTGGCACCCTAATTATACAGGAGAAATACCTTAAAAAGTATAATTTTGTTTATTTAGAATGGTTGCTTCTTAACTTGCAAAAAAAATCTAATAAATTTTCTGTGGTTTTCTGTCTAGAACCAGTTTTCTCTATAGACAAAAATTACGAATGAAATAAATTGCATATAGCACATTCAAAAAGATGGAATCAACTGGATAACGAAATTTTTGTTCACAGAGGTGTAAGACCCTTTGGTGTTTCTCTTCTGATTTGCGGTTGGGACAACAACAGGCCATACTTGTTCCAATGTGACCCATCCGGTGCATATTTCGCCTGGAAGGCTACCGCCATGGGTAAAAACTTTGTCAACGGTAAAACGTTCCTCGAGAAGCGTTATAGCGAGGACCTTGAACTTGATGATGCCGTACACACCGCTATTCTGACCTTGAAGGAGGGATTCGAGGGCCAAATGACTGCCGACAACATCGAAGTTGGGATCTGTGACGCCTGTGGCTTCCGCAGACTCGACCCGTCCAACGTCAAGGACTATCTGGCCAACATCCCCTAGACGAGAATCGTCTCGGGGATATTTTTAACTGTAAAATATTTACTCGCAAAAGCGAAGCTGATTTTGGAATACAAGGCAAATAAAAATGCGATCGATTGATGTAGACAGAAACATTTATTTGAACCTCAACGGTTTCAGCGGTTTGCGGTTCTTGTAAAACTGCACTTCCTCGGGCCAGACGACGCTTTCGATCCAAGATATGTAGTGGAAGATGCGAGCATAAACTGCCGGGGTTTTGTGGCCACAGAAGGACCCGAAGCTGGTTATCCCCATGATACTATAGATGCACTCTTGGCCCAAAACGTACGTGAATAATGATCCACCACTGTCGCCCTGTGAATTTTGATTTGTTAAGATTGTTTTGCCGTTTATGGGTCCATTCTTGGTTGAACGGCTGAAAAAATGCAGACTCGTTTTTTGAGGAAACTGCTGAAGCAATCAACGCCAATCTTTTTTCATTCAATTTATTGATTTGTCCTTAACAAAATACATGATTGTCAAATTTGTTCCCCCTCCCCCCTCCCGCCCGAGCATTTCTCGACACAATGTTTTTCCGCACTATGGAATGGATTGCCGGCGAACAAATAGAGATATCAGAGAATTTTGAAAAACTGTGCTATTACTCCGTGCGGACATATCTGAGGAGTAATTCGGCCAAATTTCATGTTGATATCTCCATTGGTTCGCCGGCAATCCATTCCATAGCGCGGAAAAACATTGTGTCGAGAAATGCTCGGGGCGGGAGGGGGGGGGAGGGGAATAAATTTGACAATCATGTATTTTGTTAAGGACAAATCAATAAATTGAATGAAAAAAGATAGGTGTTGATAGCTTTAGTAGTTTCCTCAAAAAAACGAGTTTGCATTTCAGCCGTTCAACCAATAATGGACCCTTAAATGCGATGTATGGAACGGTGCGAAAGTTTATATTAAAGGGAATTAAAACTTCAAAATTTGCAAAAAATCGATTTTTTTGACGTCGTTTGTGCTTTTTTCGCGCCGGCATATGCCCCGTGATGCGGGATGTCTGACAGCAGACGTCCCACATCAAATGCCCCGAATCAAGGCATTTGACGTGTGCCAAATCGGCACACACGTGGTACCAACTATACAATGTAACTGAAATACCCAAATCACAGAGCAATAAGTAAGCGTAGGGTTACCTACTGCTCTATGATTCGGGGCAGCAGCCCCGAATCACAGAGTTTCTCAACTGCGATGTTTTTCAACTGCGTTGACAGCCTACAAATCGCATTTTTCATCGATTAACATATAATTTCGGGAAAATGATCCCCATTGTCCTATTTACGAATTACGGGGCAGATTTTTGATATGTAGGTTTGCTGACTTTTGTGATCAATTAAAATTTTTGTTCACATGTAAAAAAGCCTTTTTCAGCTTTTAAAATGTTACTCTCCCTTGTGGTCCTTGTCATGTTTAGTGACCGTCAATTATTGACCACTTTTAATGGTTCAAAGTAAAAAAAAAAGTCTTTGAACGTATCTTTGAACGTATTTTTTTTTTTTATTTATTTTATCAAGAACATTGAATCTAATAATGAAATCTTAAGGTGATGTCTCAAGCGAAGAGCAAGTTCGAATCAGCAGTTTGGCGCGAAAGCAATGTTTCGTTAATTAAAC
>JABFPB010007630.1:0-10832 GCA_022817645.1 Ceratoteleas bidentatus | reverse complement strand
GGGTTTCAAGAAGTAAATTTTGCTGAAATTCTGGCCAATTGAAGCGAACAACGTGAACAATCTGCAGATAAAATTTATTCAAATTCTCAGTATTTCGAGTTAATGCCATTCCTAACTTAAGGGCTATTACCGTTTAGATGTGAATACCTCAAACAAAGAAGAAAAGAGACTTTTAATGTAATTAGAAAAGGGATGCAGATTCCGAGATTGATCCTTCATCTGTTTTGAGTGATTTTTTGTTAGGTCAATATTTTCGATGTGGCGCCTGCAAAAATATCAACCTAATAAAAGTCACTTAAAATAGATTGAGATTCACTGAAAGCGATAGAGAAAGCGTCCCTCTTGTAAATACCTTAAAAAGCTCTTGTCTTCATTGTTTTAATTACCCACTTCTAAACGGGTAATTAAAACCTCTTTAAGAGAAACGAAATAAAGATATAATACCTCGGTATGTTACACTTATGAGGATTGTATTATTTGGTTTTTTCAAAATGTCACTTTAGTAAAGGACGTTATTATATTTGAGAACATTAAATTACACTGTTTTCCGATGTGGATTTACGTGAAGTGTATAAATAGATAAGTTACATAACTAGTTCTCATTACTCATCTTGCTAATTGCATGAAGAGGTAATTGGGATTGAGAGTGAAGTAATAAATAATGAACTAAATGTGGTTTTAAAATAATTGATGAAATGTGGTTTTAAAATAATTGACATGTGTTTCAATTATATTTGTATATAAACTGCAATTTCATGTTCAACATATTTTTGAAGGAAAATCATAAGTTTATATTTTGTATGCATGAACCTTATAGGGTTTGAGACATGTATTATATATGAATTCATTTATAAACACTGTTGGTGACATTGTTTTAATAAGTAAATATATTTTTTAAATACAAGTAATGTTCAATAAAAACTGAAAAAAATTGAGACAATTGCAATCCCAGCAAATATAACTGAGATAGTTGTAATGTAAAAACAATAAATTTTATCATTGAGAAAAAAAACTTTTATTCACGTGGCAAAAAATAAAAAAAAATGTACGTAAAAGCTCTTTTTGTCAAAGTCGATACAAGATGACTTTTGTTCGAGTTTAAAGTATATTACTTTCAGTTTACAATATTATAGCAAAGTTGATCTCCATTTATCAGCATTTAACGTAGACAAGTCCTTAGCACACTCAGCATTGTTTTTGAATGCCCAAATATTTGCCGGCGCTACTGTACATAATCCATAAATTAATTCTGCACAATCCTATATGAATGCATTATTCACGAATGAATATGAGCAATCAAATCAACTGGTTAAAAATCTGTTTTCCACTGATGTTCTGTTTTTTATATACTCATTTACTTTCACCATTTAAAATGACGTTTTTATAACTGTCATATTTGGCTTTATAATCTAACAATAAGCGAGCAATACTGATTAGGCGTATTGTATTTTATAAAAAACATTCTTGCGATATTTTCTACCAACATATCAGCACACTATATGATCATACTTTTAATGTATTGGAAAAAGTCTATATAGAAATACAGAAACATGTCCGAATTTTTCGAGGCTCCAAGGCCTTCTTACTATTACAATAAATGTCTTTTATCTTTTTTAAATTAAAATAAAAATAATAAACAATTTTTAATTTAAAATTACTAACATATTTCTTGTTGTTTATGCCACAGGCATATTGTCATATATGTCACATAATATATGTTATATCTACCATATATACTTTATATTTTTCAAGTATATACGGAAATAATATGTAGATATATTCTATGTACCATACATTTTCACTTTTGTCCAGTCTGTTTAAAAATATATATCACTCTCATTAAAACCCTTCTCTCAATTCAATGTATCCGCAATTAATAATTCTTCTCATCAGTCCTCACCTGTCTGACGTTGATGGTGACGTTCCCATACGCTGCAATAGAACAAAACTGATTAGATCAACGAGTAAACAGCGCCGTTTAACGTTATCATTCATTGCGGAACAGTATCGTCTGTGCGAGCAAGGGTGCAATAACAGACCAAGTGACGGTTATCATCATGCATCGTCGGTCGTTCGCGTGGCAGTGCAGTTGCGCTTTCGCCAGTCGAATCTATGCGATTACGCCGCGTGACTGTGATTGTGATTTCAGCGTGTGTCTCGGTGAATGCGTCGAGCGTGCACTTTGTGTCCCGCGAATCACACGCCACAAACAAGCAAAACACCACAAACGAGCAGTTTACAAAATAGAAAACAAACACCAGTAAATGAACAACGATTCAGGTAGTTCTTACGTCGAGGGCCGGATATTTACGGCGCCATGCAAAAAATTGTTATGTTATTGTAATGATAATGTATTTTTTGGTGGACAAATTTCTTTAGTATTAGATAAAAGTTCTGTTGCAATAAAAAAGATTATTAATAATTAATAATCTTCAAGTCTTTGAAAATAATGAAATTTCAGTTTTTAATCGTTACAAACAAAAAAGCAGAAAATGTATTATTTTTAAAATGACTGAAGATTTACAAACATTGATATTTTCATGTAAATACGTAATTTCGGTACGGTCAATGTACTGTGCCGATGAAATAATTATTAATATTTTTTTTATTAACAATGTAACTCCATTACAACAGAGTGATAGGTGATTTTTGTTTGAATTTCTTTTTCAATTTGTGAATCGTATTCCTGAGATTGCAAACGATAAACATTTCTAAACTAAAATATCACGATGAATTGGAAAATAAATCTTCCTGACAAAAACTTGAACTCGGAAAATTAGAGCCATCAGTTTTGCTCCTTACCGAGGGAGCCAATCTGACTTGAAACATCTATGATATAATTTCCTTCAAAAGTGAATCAAACAAATGAGTTTTGACTGCATACCCATTTTTACCTGTATACAATTAACTCGCGATTACATAATATTCAACACATCCTTCACTTGTTAGATGAATCATAGTTGGCTTTGAATGAAATTCGTTTAAATTTACATTAAATCATTGATACGAACAGACCAAATATCAATCGTAGTTTTCGAATTGAAACACATTTATTTGTTAGTCAGTCGTAGTTTGTCAAAAATTCGCGATTTGCTGAGAGGAACGCTAAATTGTTTTCAATCTTTTTCTATCGTTTTTCATTTACTGGGTGGCACTCAATCTGACAACCAGTGCGAATCAATGTAGGGGGCGCTTTCGCGCGACTGACCGGTCGGATCTTGCGGGGCGCCGGGACTTCCGTGGACCGGCTTGCTCGTCGGCGGGGCGCTCAGGGGCAGGGGAGGGGCTACGTCTATAAAATGAGGCGAATGTGTTTCGTATCGTGTGTTGTATCGGTTCGAGTGAACGACAGTCGCGCCTCGATTTATCGAGGCGCTATCGAGCGATTTGATTCATCGTGACTTACGACTGACGTAGTGGATTCGTTTTCGGACAAGTTCGTTGGGGTTTTTTCCTTTTTTATGTTTTTATTGAGTTTTGGCATTTGTATCCAGGATAAATAAAAATAGTATTCATAATCATAAATATCCATTGTGAAAAAATACTACATTATAAATATACATTTTAAAAGTTACCACGTAAAAGAATTATAATAAGCATATTTTTAAATTACCACAGTTTGTCATTTTTAAAAAGTTTCTGCAGTTATTATAAATTATTAAGTTACTACAAAATTATTATTACTTCTGTACTGAAACTTTAAAGATTTAGATTTAAACGATATATATAATTTTCATTGAAAACTCAAAATTTTAAATAAAACTCGCTGATTTTGTTTAAACATTTGGAAACATTTTCAACTTTGAGATACCAGATTACATTCGGAATCGTAACAACGAAATGTGCCCAAAATTCATATCCACAAAAACGCCTTTACCTTGCTGCGAATTATGATCGTAGTCGGGAGACTTGTGCCATCCTTCGTTGACCGAATATTGACCGGAACCATTAAGATTCACAGTGGAGCTGCGCTGCTGATAAGACTGGATGCGGCCTTGATGATGGTCTGCATTGTGATAAGATGTAAACAAAAATTGATCAATGTTCAATGGACGTGGGGAATAAATGGAGCACGTCGATGAGAATGCATTTTCCCCTAATGGCAGAATTCGATTGAAAATCATTTGTGAATGGTGCGTCTCGAGAATCTGAATGATTAGCCAAATCCCTATAATGATTTGATTTCACGTTAAGAAGTTTGTACAAAGATACAAAAGTTTTTGAATTTTCAAAAGTGAATATCTCAATATACTCGGCTGTTTTTCATCAAACTACAAATTTTATACAAAAATAAATTTACACTTTTCTGATGTGACAAATCCAAAAGAATCATTTTCAATTTCAAAATCCATTGATCCAATGGCTCCAACGGTAATTACTCTTGACAATGTTACAATTCAACGCCAAAAAGCTATTCATATACGGTTTTCAATAGAATTCTTGGATCTTGAAACGTGATATGCACATGGACAATGACAAATGTGAATGCGAAAAGCGCGGGGGGCCGTATACACATTCGTTTCCGCGAGCGATTAGCATTCATTCGGCATCGATCGTCGAGAGGCAAAAGAGCAGTACCGCTGCGTCTATGATGAATAACATTATCCGATATCGGGGATCTCGCTGGGATGGGTGGCGGAGCGCCTCTGGGCGGCACCGGCGGTTTCTCGCTCGACTGCAATTGCGGCTGCATTTGCTCCTTTTGCGCGACTGCCGGTGGGCGGTGCGGCTGATGGTAATCCGCGTGTATCGGAGGATGCTGCGCTATCTGAGCCGTGATGTACTCCGAATTGGGCGCGTCACGGCGCTGCTGCTGTTGCTGCTGCTGCTGCTGGTTCTGCCGGTGTTTCTGCAGAAACTCGATTTGCACCTTGCTGGGCGGACTCTCGGGGACATTGCGCCGGATTACCGAATTTTTGCGCTCCATTTCAGGCGTCGAGGTGCGACTGCTTCCAGTCGAAATGGTGTCGTCGGCTCGATCCGTCGACAGTTTCTGCAGCCTCTCCAAACTCTCCTGCAATCAAATTTTCCTTATTTTTTTTTTTCATCGAATGACGTAAACTTGTAACTGTAGAAATTTAAGTTGCAAATAATTTTTCAGGGTAAGCGTTTATTCGCGCCGTCCGCGCGATAAATATGTATTTGGAAGTTTTGAAAGTAATTTGTTGTTAAACGGATAGCGTTTTATTTATAGTCTCGCTCGACAGAGCTTTTCCATTATTCATGAACTGTTTCGCGAATTCGCAACTATAATTAAAACAGCTGTTACGAGTGACCGCGTCAAGTACTTTTTGCGAATCGTCATAGCTCAACAACTGCAAACTCGGCGGCAACTTCGCGTGGAAGGATATCTTGTTGACCCAGTCTTCCATCTCGTGACGATGGGGTGCCAGAAAGAGGAACTCCGAGCCGTCCGTGCACTTGAGCCGGAACACGTTTTTCCTCTTCGTGTAATCCTCGGCCTTCTCGCAGGTGGCGTTGAAGATGGTGATCGGCGCGGTCGCTGCTTTACTTAATGAGAAATCTTCCATGTCCTTAAAGAAGCACAGCAGTTGGCCGCAAAGAACTGAAAACATTCATAACCCAGTTCACAACAAATCCGCAAAACTTTACGGGAAATGAAAATTGTTGCTACACTGTAAACCCAGTTATGGCAATTGAATTAATTGATATATCACATAATTTTCAGATCTGTAAAATTATGTGATATATCACTTAATTCAATTGTCATAACATATCGGAAGTTATATTTTTCTCAGCTTTGTGAATTTCGCTGTATTCACCAGTGTAATACTGCTTCCAAGATCTCACAGCAGCTTTTTTGCCGCCGCTCTGAAGTTCGTGCTTTCGTTCCAGCAAACCCTGGATTTCCACCGGCGGCAAAGCATCAATGTTCTCCATTCGCTGGTGCTTGCGGAAACTCTGGGTGCGCCGCCTGGTGGTGAAACTGGGTGTCCTTTTTGGTTTCTTGGTATCCACCTTCATGCTCTCGGCTCGTTTGATGTCCGTCGACGCTTGAATGAAAACGGGGATATGTTAGATGCTCGGTCAATTTGAAAGAATGTAAATGAGGGAGTGAAGGATAACGATGGTGGACAAAAGTGCAATGCGATAGGCGAACTCTGGCGTATGTAGTACGAAACTTTCGGGGCAAGCTGATGGAGAACCTGACTCACGTGGTCCGCAAGAGCAAGCAGATGAAAATGTTACAATATACGAGTCAACAAGAGGTTCTTCGTGATTGTTTAGTTTCGAGGGATTTAGGTGAATTAGGTGCTTACTTCGTCGGAGCTTGTCTCCGAACATGTGCGAAATGCTGTAGGACTTGGAGCCGTTGTCGATGGCAACACCGCTCTTAATCGGTGTAAGTCTGTGGAAACAAAAGGGATTGATGTAAGGTTACATGTTAGTGGTTAAATTCAAGTTTTCGATCTGTTCCAGTTAATGAGCTGATTTTGAGAAATGTTAAATATGAATATTTAAACCTAATTAATTAAATGAATATTTAAACCTAATGTATTTTAGAGATGGAAAATAAAAAAAGTAGGCTCTTCATTCAAGTTATCGATCAAATCCGGTTAATAAACCTGATTATGGTAGTGTCAGATCCTCAATATTGTTTAAAAAACGAATTCAACATATTGAAGCCATCAAACATTAGTTCTTTTAACTATTATCTGAAATTAAAATCTATGCCATTAATAGTTAAAAAAAAGTCTTTCTATCCCGTCACTTCGAGATTCATTTATTTTAGCAATGTCGACTTTAGAAAAAGCAGATAATATGTACGAGTTGCAACATCTATATTATCAAATCACGAAAGTGGCAAAGTTCATTTCGCGATTTCCGGTTTTGTGAATGGCTTTTACTTTTACTGGTTTCTGTGATCTTATACCTCAGAGCTTAATTATGCAGCATTCACAATAAAATTCATGTAATAATATTCATTTAATTTTTTGAAAATTTCTCGAGATTTAGCTTCAAAAATACATAATATTTAATATATTTTCATTACATTTTCCAAGAAAATTCTCTATGATTGAATTCCACTGTGATGATATCTTATTTTTGAAAGAGTGCTATATTTCTGTCTTATTAAATTAAATCAAATTGTGTAATGGATTATTTGTTTATAAGCACGTTAATTTCATCAAGTAATTACATGAAATTTAAATAAACATAGTTCTAGAATGGACAGAATTCTGTGGAGAATAATTGTTCCCAGATATCAACCTGTTGATGGACTCGCGGTCCTCCGAAGTGCCGTTGACAATGTCGCGCGAAACGTGTCGCGGACTGTCCAACTGTCGCCTACGTTCTTCTTCGCGTTTCCTTTCCTCCGTAATTCGTTGAACTTCTTTGCGCTTCCTCTCTTCGACCTTGGCTCGCTCGATTCGCTCTTTCTCCGCTAGTCGCGCTGCCATTTCGGATTCAAGTTGTTTTTGGAAAGCTTGTTCAATCTAAAATATCAAATGTATTATATTTGATTTCAAATAAAATCTAAAAACAAATGGAGTTGTAACACAACATTAAAAATAAAAAAATCATCAACCAAATCATCACATTCCTATTCACATTTCTGTGGGAAAGAACAATCAGAGTTTTAATGATAATTTTTTGCAAATAATGTCGGCATATTTTACAAACTACGATTTTTGCCACGTTGAAAACTAGTTTCTTCTAATCATACTTAGGTATTAATTTATAAAAGTAAAAAATGATAATTTTCCACATTTTTTTGTAAAATTAAATAATAATAAAATAATGGCTTTTATAACTGACGTTATTATTTCATCAACATTAACATAAATATCGTACACCTATTTCAAAAACACAATTGAATCGAAAATTAAAACTAATGTTTTGAAAACACAAACCATAGTCATTCTCTTAAGCGCGCTGAACTTGTCGTCCTGCGCCTCGATCATCTTCTCGAAATCCTCATGTTTCCTGATGAGCTCCTCCACCTGCGGTATCGTCTCACCCAACTTGTCATCGTTCAACATCGGTTCCCTGCTGATGATCCAGTTCTCCAGCATCTCGGCCTCCCGCTTGAACATCTGCGTGTCCAAGTTCTGCTCGTACAAGTACTGCCTCTGCTGCCACGTGTCCAGCAGCAGCTGCTTACGCTGCTCGAGGATCGCGATCTTCTCCTCGATCTCGTTGGCCAGAAAGTGGCCCTGCTGGATCATCGCCTGGCCGTTCTTGTAGAACTTGCCGAAGGCGTCGTTGTGCGTGTCGATCTCCGCCTTGTACTCATTGTGCCGCGACAGCAGCGCCTCCGCACCAGGCACGTCGCGCGCCAGCTCCGGCGCCGTCACCTTCGCAATCATCTCGTTCACCCAGGACACCAGGTCCCGGTACTCGTCGAAGTACGCCTGCAGCTGTTCCGCCTGCGCGAGCTTGTCTCGACGCTGCGCAGCCTTCTCCAGGAGCTCGCTCCAGCTCTCCTCCGCCTCCTCCTGTTTCACGGCGATGTGTTCGCGCGCGTCCGGGAATAGTTCGGCTAGTCGCGAGGCTTCCTCGATTACCGATTCCACCTGGGATAAACGACGTTTCGTTCGGTAAATTCATTATAAGCAATTTTAGGATGATAATCACCTCGGTAAATATAGAAATATATTCCTAATTAAATGCAAAAAAAGATTTTGATTTAAGCTTTTATAATATTGTTTAACTCATCTACTTGTAAAAACCAGACATATAATATTGAGTGGGAATGGTTTTTTGACATGGCAGCTTTCATTTGTAATACCTGTTCTTTGACGGCAGCCAAGTCAGTCTCGAATCCCCAGTGCTTGCGAACGAGCGCCTGGATGGTTTCGAGATCATTGCCATAGCCATCAGAACTCAAACTGGACTCTTTTTCCTGGATCCAGGAGATGGTCTCGTCGGCAGTGCGATCGAACGTGTGCACCTGTTTGGCGCCGGTCAGTGCCTCCTGGCGGGCATGAGCGAGCTCTTTTAGGTCTTCCCACTGCTGCTTCGTCTCGTCGATTTTCGAGTGGATTTTCCCGGACTCGGGGTTCTTCTCTTCGATGAGTCGCTGGCCAGCGTCGATGATGCCGATCACGCGGCTTTCGCTCGTGCTAAGCGCTGAGAGGAAGTTGTCGAACATTTGAATGAGGAGTTCCACATGCTCGACGTCGCGGCCGTAATCTTCAGATGCGGCGACCTGTAATTTTGTTGTAAATTATTCGATGTTAGTAATTAAATATTGCTTTTTAAATCATTATATTTCTTGCGAAATTCTGAAAAATCCAGAATACATCTGGAAATGTGAAAGAATTTTCAAGCTAATTTCAGGAATTGTCTGGAAATTCAGATATTTTTTACAGACAGATTGAGAATGAAACCAACCGTCGTTTGATCGCCAATCCACTCGATGACTTCATCTGCCTGCCGCACGAACTTGTGGAATTTTTCGCTCTCTAGCAGTCTTTGCGAACGCTTGTCCTTAAGTCGCTGCAGCTCCTCAAACTTGTTTTCAATTTCGTTCTGTTTGTAGGCAATGTTCTTGCTGTCGAAGTGGTGTCTGTCTGTGAGGCCTTTCGACAATTTTTTCAGATTTTCGATGGTGCTTCGGAATCCCGATAGATCACGTTCGATGCCTTCCAGTTTCTTCAGCAGCGACTGGACAGAATCCTCATCTTTTCCGTAGTCGGATGAAGTGAGTTGGGGCAATTTCTCTTTGATCCATTGTTCAGCCTCTGCTGCTTCCGCGTAAAACTGCGAAGAAATTAATACACCTCTTTAATTATATATGAAATATAATTTAGTATATTCTACTTTTATGTAAAATAAAAGGGACCATCTCAATCAAAATTTTTTTTCTTTGGCAGTGCCAAAAATAAACTTCAGCAAAAATTAACAATTTCTGACAATTGGGTATTTTTTTACACTCAGAAAAATGATTTATCGGATCCAAATCAGTTCCCAGTGAACCAAGTAGTTCCAGAATTGGCCAATATTTACCTAAAGGAGTTTATTTGTTCAGTTATTGGTTATTTCTTGCCCCATTTTTTACCATTTTCGAGGCAATCCTATGTTTGGTTCACTGGGTATGTTTCCTGGCAGTAAAATTCCATTTCATACGATACCATTTGCGATTCCACAGCATCCAACAGCCTCAGCTTCCTCACGCTCGCCAAATCCCTCAAATGCGTGAGTTTCATCTGCAGCTGCTGCGACAGCGACTCGATCTTATCGGCCGCGAAGTGACCGCTCCGGACCATCGCCGCCGCGCGGCTGCCCAGCGACGCGACCACTGGCTCCCTGGAGATGAGCTCCGCCTCGAGTGCCTGGTGCTTCTTCTGGAGTCGCTGCACCGTCATCAGCGAGCTGCCCAGGTCGTTGCTGGTCGCCAGTACCTCCTTCTCCGCGAGCCAGTGGATCTCGTCCTCGACGTCCTTAGCAAACTGGTGCAGCAGCTTCGCGTCCTCCAAGTTGTCCCGGCGGATCTGAATCGGTTCCTGCAGACTGTGGTACCGGCTGATCGTCGCCAGAGCACGTTCCTGGATCTCCTCGCTCATGAAGTGGTTCGTCTTCTGGAACGACACGGCGGTTTCTTTGATCGTTTCGCAGACCTCGTTGTGGCTCATCACGTCGTTCTCGAGGTTGGTGTGCCGTTTCAGCAGGTTGGCAACGCTGGACAAATCTTTGCCGTGGTCCTCTGATTGTAACTGGGTTTCGATCTCGTCCATCCACGTTTCGAACTCGTCGAGGGTGCGGCCGAAGAGCAGAGCCTGGTATGCGTCGTTCAGACGATTGCGTTTGAGTTCGCTGGAGCCCTGCAGAAGCTGCCACTGGTTGTCCAGGTCCTCCAGTTGACG